>BLKR01000484.1:0-149560 GCA_011170035.1 Teleogryllus occipitalis | reverse complement strand
GGGGAGGGGCGGGGAAGGGGAGGAGGGACGGGGTGGGGTGGGACAGGGCGAAGCGTGACGTGGCAGGCGGGGGGAGGCGTCGCCGGGGGGTGCAGGGAGGGGCGGGGGCGGGGAGGGGCGGGAAGGGTCAGTGAGGGGCGCGGAGGGGCGGGTGAGGCGGGGGAAGGGGGAGGGACGGGGTGGGGCGGGACAGGGCGAAGCGTGGCGTGGCAGGCGGGGGGAAAGGCGGAAGGGGCGGGGAGGGGGCGGGGGAAGGGGGACGAGTAGGGGCGGAAGGAGGAGGGACGGCAGGGTGGGACAGGGTGAAGCGTGGCGTGGCAGGCGGAGGGAAAAAGGTCGGCAGGGGCGGGGAGGGGCGGGGAAGGGGAGACGGAGGGGCGGGGAGGGGGAGGAGGGACGGGGCGGGGCGGGGAAGGGGAGGAGGGACGGGGTGGGGTGGGACAGGGCGAAGCGTGACTTGGCAGGCGGGGGGAGGCGTCGCCGGGAGGTGCGGGGAGGGGCGGGGGCGGGGAGGGGCGGGAAGGGTCAGTGAGGGGCGCGGAGGGGCGGGAGAGGCGGGGGAAGGGGGAGGGACGGGGTGGGGCGGGACAGGGCGAAGCGTGGCGTGGCAGGCGGGGGGAGGCGTCGCCGGGAGGTGCGGGGAGGGGCGGGAGAGGCGGGGGAAAGGGGGAGGGACGGAGTGGGGCGGGACAGGGCGAAGCGTGGCGAGGCAGGCGGGGCGTGCTGAGGTCGGGGGGGAAGAGGTGGGACGGGCAGAGTGGCGCGAACTTGAGGGAGCGGAGCGAAGGAGGGGAAAGGCGTGGAGGAATCTATATTCCCGAGATGCCGGAGGAGGGCGAGACACGTGCAAATCAAATTAGCCCGAAAGTGTTTTCTCTTTCACAATTTTTCTTCTTCGGGTTCCGAAAATACGGACGAGGAGAGTAAGATAACCCTCGCATGCTCCAGACATACCCCGTTGTTCGGGGCTCGCTCTGGAGGAAAAATCGACTTAAAGTTGTACGAAAGAAGTTTTGGGTAAAAGTTTCTAAAATATTATCTAATGTCTTTTGTGCGAGGGCGTCTGTGTTGCGTCGTTTTCTACATAAAAGGTATAGCAAATCATCAGGTTTAAACATATTATAAATTATTTCTTGACAACTGAGTACTAGTACGTATTAGTTCTAACACAATAATACACCATTGCATTACAATGATGCTCGTGAAATTTATTACGAATTCTCAGTAAACAATTATTTCATTCAAAAGCTAGTGTTTTTGAAACATGTACTTCTTATTACACTTTTCATACAATCGTTCAACTGCCAATATAGTAAAAAAGGTATTACTTTTCTGTTAATGTGATATGTGCTCACACTCCGTAAAGCTCTTCTGGTTGCTTATAATAATAATTGGCTTTGAGTATATTTCAATCTAAGAAGATGCTACCTTTCATTTTTAATTTTGATTCAATAAAATAATTTTTTAATTTACATATACCCAATGAGAAAATAGGGTAAGTAAAATTTCACTAATACGTTTTACGAAGTAAGTACAATCAGTGAGATTGTTAGTAATGCAAGTTTGAATAATTCAGTCAGTAGGGAGTGGTTTATAAAATATTGCGTAGAAAGCAGTAATAAAATGTACCTCGGAAAATGAATAGATTCCCTGTAGCCAACAGAGTCTCACAAAAATTTTGCTCATATATTTCGCAGCCGAAGTTTTTATCTACTGTATCTGTGGCATATTTTCGGGTTAATTGTGACTGGCTTGCATCCAGATCCAGCTCGTGAAATATGCTGCTTTAAAAGGATGTTTTAGCATTATGCGTGGAAAACGGACAAAGCACTAAAAATGTACATATCAGTAAACGAAAGAAATAGCATTTCATATAGTTTCAACGCAATACCCATTACTCAAAAAGAGGATATAAATTGGGAACAAACAAAAACTTGAAATGCAGAGCACGAGATAAAAATTCTTGGAGAAATTCCGAGGTCATTTACAACAATTATTAAAATTTTGGTGTGCGAGGTCTGAATATGTTAATACGGAAAACCCTCATGCAAATTTACAGTTTGTTATTCTCATAAACCACAAACATTCGTGGTAAAAAAGCACAAAGTTAATGAAATAATTACGTAACACATGCAGCGCGTATTCGTGAGCCTGCTCGAGGTGGTATTTTAACGCGGAATTACGATTTACCTGGGTCGGTACAAATAGCGCTGTTTAAGAAATTTACGACCCGTGCAGTGAGAGCATCAGGTCTTGCGTGATATTTGTAAACATTTAGGTAATCGAAAAGATAAAATATTTCAGTTTAAGGGCGCTGTTTTATAATTGCTAAGCTCGCTGCACGATGTAAAATGATATATGCGTATAGTTTTCTCAATGTGCACAACCAGTCTTTGATATTTCAATAAAAAACTCAGCGTAACGGCAATGACGTATACACAAAATTTATTTCTTACAATCCTTGCTTCTACACAGATTCTTTCTACAAACCGTCATTGTTCCCAGTTGACAGGACTTCAGAGAATTGTTGCCGAGACGTTTTAGAACTATTGTTAATGTGTTAATGTATGTAAATAGCTTTATATTTCACGTAGGCTAAATTATTTAATTGGCTTTTATTTTTAATTATTTTGCTTAAGTGACTAGGTATATGGTTTTTAACAAACATTTATTAATATATGTCTAAATAAAGAGCAATGCGTGAAATTTACAAGCCTCTTTCTTCCTCTTATATAAGTAAAGAACACTAGGTATTATGCTCTTGCCTCACTCTCCAATATTACTATTTCGGTGTGAGGAAGTTGCGTATCAGTTTAATTGACATTATACAGAACATCGCGTACACAAAGGGTTGGTGAGAAACACTCTAGAGGGCCAGGAGGAAGAGAAGAGGGAGATGAAAAGAGATTTTACGACGAAAGAATCTAGGAAAATAAGAACGGAGAGAAAGTTTCTTTAAAAAAAACACATAAAGTGTAATTGTATGAGGCAAAATAGAGGAATTATAATGACTTTCTAGTGGAGTTGATGAAGATAAAATTGGTGGAAAAATTAATGACGGAAGGGTGGGTGGAGAAAGCGCTGCCGAAGGAGAGCGTATTGAGGTCAGCGAAGACTGGAAGAGTAGCGGAGGCACAAGGAAAGAATAAGGGTCACAAAAAAAGTACAGAAAGAGAGTGGGAAGAGGTGGACACGAGAGTATTCCGTGGACATGGAGCGGAGGGGAAGTGGAGTGAAAAAAGTGCGAGATAACCACAGATATGTAGAACTGGATTGGCAGTTCGCAGTGCTCCCTCTGCAATTGAAGCGAAGCGGGAGAAGGTATGATCGCTGCAAGCGCACCTTTTCAGTTCATTTACACAAGTAGCTTTGCCAATACTGTTTTTTATTTAAGGTCGCATCAGTATCTAGATCATTAGCGACCACTATTAGAGTTAACAGTATGGTAACTGTGAAGATGAAACAAAATAGTGATAAGAGTGAAAGGACGAACACAAATACAACCATGCCAGAGGCGGGACACGAACTCACAACCCTTCGGTCTGAGATCGCTACGACACTACTGCCTTAGCGATCTCGGCCACCGGATCGGCAATATGGGCTTGTAGTACTTAAAGTATATCTTTTACTACATCTTAATTTGTTTTCCAACCGCAATTCTTTTATTATGCAAAATTAAAAGATCAACAAAAAGATCATGTATTATTGTAATAATTACTGTAAATTACACTTTGTCAGATAGGAAATAACAATATAGATTAATCCTGTTAAAACCAAAGATTAGTATATACAATTATTTTCATTCACAGATGACAAAAGGTAAGTTTCAAATGCTACTTATTTGTTACATTTGTTTGTAGGGAATTCGCCTTACTTATCTTCCAATCATAAACTTTTAGAGTTAGGTAGTAGATCTAATTTCGATCATTGAACCATTTAATTATTGAACTAATTAAGTTACTCCAATGACGTCCAAGTATTTTCTGCAATGCTAAAAGTGTAATATATCAGGTATATAGAACGCAATTGAGATTATAGATATGTAATAGTTACGAATACAGAGGCGCTTTTGGAAAGTCATCTTCTAAAGGACTCTTAAAATGTTGAAAATTAAACCCATATATCAGAGAGTAGTTCAATGTGTTACGATTATTACTTGTAACTAAAAGAAGCATAAAAATACAACTCATTTGCCTAGCACTTATATACAACACCTCAGACCAGGGTGATAGGATGGCGTCACGAGCAGTTTCTTGGCTTCAGTGCCAAGCATTCAGTGCTAGCATTCAGCGTAGGCATTGCCAAATTATATACCATACACCTGTAGAGAGAACGATATTTTTGTGAGAACTGAGGGAGACGTAAGGACAGGTGAAGTGAAGGGAGGGCATGATAACGGGATTTGTGTGAGGACAGGGGGAGTATTAACTCTTCGATGCACCGCAATGCAGATATGCAAAGCCACGTTTGGAAGTGATTTCCCATTATATTTCTTCATTAAAACACTTTGCGAGCTCTTTGACATTTTGAAAAGGGTTTATTTACCATCAGTTTCATTCAGCACTCAATAGATCGCGCGCGAGTTGCTTTTTGAAGTATTTTTATCTGGGCGAGTGGGTGTTTACTCCGTGAGGCTTTGTCGGCGAATTTTGGTTGAGAATTTTTGTGGTTGATTTCACTGAATAGAGATATTTTTAGTTTGTGAAAGTGTGTTGTAAGAGTTGAATTATTCAGAATCTGGTTTCTCTTTACTATAGTAATTTAAAATACGATTTTGTGGATTTTGCATATTTGCATAGGTGCAAATATTTGCATTATGTATAGGTTATGTAGTGTTTAGAGAGATTCCATATTGTGTTGAAATTTATTTGATTTTACTAATTCGTTTACATTTTCAACAAAATGTGGAAATATAAATTCGTTGAAGGATGGTACTTCAAAACATATATATTTAGCAACATTAATAAAATTATTATGAGTTATTATGCGTTTTATATCTAAACAGTTAGTTATTGTATTATGCGTGTCATATTCTCTAATGGGAAACATTGCGAGTATGCAAGGATAAAATTTATAACTTATGTGTATCTTGGCACATGTGCAATGAGTAACCAATTTTCAATATTACTACACATAAGCTAATTTGGATTTTTTAATTTTTCCCGATATCTACACATTCTAAATTATTATTCAAAAAAGTTTAAGCTTAAAAGAAATTATTGTACAACGAAGGGTTAAGGATAAGAAGTGTGATGAGGATGGGGAAGAAGATAGAAACGGATGGAACATGCAGTGCAAAGTATTGCAAAGGCAACAAACATGGCGGATCCGAGAAGGATAACACGCCCGGCAAGAGAGAAGTGCAGCGTGGGCTGAAGATGACGGGCTGATGAATGATACAGGACAAAAACTGGCAAGATGCGACACGAAATGACATGGTAAGATCAAAATAAAATACAGTTATGAATATAAACCACACATCATGCGACGCAACGCCAATGATATTTTTGTTTCCGAGATCCCCAACTGTTATGGTAATTAGTTCCGTAAGTGTAGTGTGTTATCCACAGAAATTTTAGTGTTTTAAAGTTTACAGTTTATTTAGTCAGACAACAATAGTTCCACAGATTTAAACACATGCATTAATTAAAGAAAGTTTGACAAATAAAATATAAATATGTACAAGGATACTCGCTGGTCTAAATTAACAAGTGTTGGTTGCGTGACTTTTAAATATTCTGCAAGGTGTCACAGCATACTAGGAGACAGCTCTTACGAGGGCCAGAAAGAGAGCTGTGAAGGCGCACGTAAGTGTGCGTGTAAGGGGAAAGGATAAGAGAAGGAAGAGGAAGAAAAGATCGCGCACGGTCCATGGCTCGTTTGTTAGGGCTTCGGCATTCGCCTCGCGTTGATCGGAGAAACCTCGGAAAACTACCGATCAGAGCAGCCGGCCGCTAGAATTTTCCTCCAGGCAGCGACTGAATTCGATCTAGCTGACAAGCTAGTGTCGAAAATCGTGCCACCGTCGGGACTCGAACCCACAAACTCCGGGCCAGAGGCACTGCAGTGGCATCAGTTGATACCCTGAGCCATTTCCCGGTCACATCATTCATGGATACGAGCCACGTCTGTACAAGAAGGTACCCTGAGAGTGCGGCCTGACTGATGGGGTGCCTGGGAGGAAGATGGCGGCCGCGCCGCGCCGCGCCGCGTTCGTTAGCCCAGTCATAACGCGCGCGGCGGCCGGCGCGCCAACTTTAACTGCGTCTCGAGATGCGCCCGAGGTAATGAGGTATCACTTAGCCCTCTCAGTGCGGAGCCGCAGGGCCGGGCGGTGGCAGCGCTGCTGGTGGCGGACCTCCGAACAATCGAGCACGAAGAGGTACGGAGAAGAGCAATGTTGAAAAGAAGGGTTGGGAAATTAGGAAACAAAAAGAAGCAAGGAAGCGGGAAGATACAAGCATGAGAGAAGGGAAGGAAGAAATATTATGTTACAAATCGTTATTTAGCGCTTATAATTCAAGTCAAAATACTTAACTAAAAATTGAAAAGTCAACACACAAAACTGAAGCAAGGTGGCGTTGATAAAACAACATATTTCTTTAGAATAATACAAGCAGTTCAATAATACTATATAATAAAAAATTATATAATGGTGACTATTAGTGAGTGTGAACTATGCTACGACAGGACCGAGGAATGAGCCACTACAAGCACACGCCTATTTCAGAAAACGTTCTTCATCACGGGACAAAAATTCGAAAACTACAAAAATACCTATTCAATATGAGTTTTCTCCATTTGCCTGTCGCGCTTTCTTTCCCATCGTCACCAATTGAACATATTTTTGCAACGGTCGCCCAGCAGGCGCGCAGTGCGGCCCTGAAATTATATAAGCAAACGCCAAAAACCTGCCGGGGCTCTCTGCTCTTCTGGCAGCTGTAATGGGACATGAGCGTTCGAAGAGCAGACTACCTTCGGAGACAAGCCACGAGTCTACCCGGGGAAAGATGGCATCCCATGGCAGCAGCAGAGAGGAGACTTCCCTTATTCCTTCTTTCTCCTTCTCTCTGTCTCCTCGTTAGAAATGTTCTACATTTCTCCCCCTCTCTGTCTCTACCCCTCCCTCCCACTGTCCTTCTTTCTGTCTCACTGTCTCTCACTCTGTCTCTCTCTCCCTCCCTCTGTCCTCTCCATCTCTTTCTCCATCTCTCTCCCTCCATCCATCTCTCTCTCTCCATCTTCTTCATCTTCCTCTCCATCTTCCTCTCCATCATCTCCCTCTCCATCTCCCTTTCCCTCTCCATCTCCCTCTCCATCTCCCCCTCTGTCTCTCTTCCTCTCTCTCCCTGTCGCTCTATACTTAGATGCCCATAAGAATAAATAGCAATTTTCTGTACTTATACTGACAATTTTGCTCTCCATGTCATTCGTCACTCCAAGATCAATTAGAAATCAAGTCACCCAGTGTTCTCAAGCGTCGCACTTCCCTTGGAATACCTCAAGGGCAGTCAGTTTCCGAATGATGCTCATCACAGTGCTTGTGTAGGAATAAATGCAACTATTGGCAGATAATACTTTCAATGAGCCTATTGCACGCAGGATTCGTGCCACATGACTTATTTCACACAGACCTACCGCGCACGAGCAATACACAAATAAGGTTATGATTCATTCATTAGAATAATATTCATTGAGACAAAGACAAAGAATGGAAACTTTTTTCTACGAACAATGAAAATAAGCACAAGATGAACATTGCAAGGAAATTTATTTAATGTTATTTATTTACAAATGTTTTTGCAGTGTAAAACGTCTGAATATTTGACACAATGTTAAAAAAAACTTCAAAATATTGACCTGGTTGAATGAAACTGAAGGCTTTTGTAGTTTATTGTCTTCTTCCCCCAGGTTGTCATGACGTAGAGAACGTTCACAATCGGATTAAACATTTGATAGAACGATGACCAATTCCGTACCAATGATTAAATTGTAAATTTCCTGTGATTTGTCAAACGCCTGTACTACTATGAATGCATATCATAATGACTATCGTTACGTACCAATCTGCCGCCATCTAACAAGAGAATTATACAATGGTAGTGGAAAAAGGACATTAATACTCTGGCGAGAAAAACAGCGTCTTATTGTGCTTAATCAGCAACAGGAGAAAGAAACTCCACGTCGTGAAGATTAGCGCGATGGTCGAGGGCGATGAGCAGCCATGGCGTGCAGACGGCGACGAAGTGTCCCTGGGAGGGGAAGTGGCCGGGAGGCGGCAGAGGCCCTTGAGGGCTGCGAGGCTCTGTGAAGGGCTGGGCAGGCAGCGGCGTAGGCAGCGCAGGGCGCCGCGGTGACAACCAGCTACAAAGTGCCGCGCAGGCAACAGCGCTGCGCAGCGAAAAGACGTCACAGAGGGTGGACAGCGCGCTCGGGCCGAGATCATTAGAATAAATGAGACAATCTGGAAAACGCGTTTTGCTCTCTGTGACTCGGTGAGACACATGTTAGGAAGGAGTGCAATGTGCTTCTATGCTTGTGATTTTCAGAGCTACCGCGGCCTAACAGCAGAAAGTTGTTAATTTCATTCATTACATTCAATGATTAAGAGCATGAAGATTATTAAGAAGCATAAGTAGTTGTACTTGACGAATACAAACTCCAAATAAAACAGTGACGTACAAAGTGAATAAAATTTATAGGTTGTTAATTTACTGAAATATGCAAGATACAAAACTATCAATGAAAGGTAACAAAACAAAGAAGTTTTGATGTTGTAAAGACGAATGAAAAAATGTGTCGTTTAAGGAAAGACAAATTGAAGGAAAAATTGTTTCTATTGTTTCCTGGAAATTACTTTATATTTAGGAAGATAAAATTGTTACAAAAATTGAATATCGTCATCTATAATGCGTTTCGGCACATGATTTAAAAGTCGAATAAGTAGAATCCATGAAATATCAGTGACGTAACAGAGAAAGGAAAGAAATGAAATATATTCGAAATATTTTCTTGCATACCATGTGTAAAGTTGAGTTAAGTTTGTTTTGTATTATAGTACGTAATTATTGAGTAGTACGTAGTTACTTACTCTACTAATGCAGAAAGCGAGATTTTAATAACTTACAAATACAACGTTTTTTGGAGGAGGTGACTACAGGAGCTTTCTCAATTCCCGAGTCGACCACCACCAGCTGATTAATGTGCAGCATTTTGTTTACTTCATTGTACTCAGGGTTTTCGATACCTTCCCGCACAATTTACCAGACCGAAAAATTAATACTTTTCGAGCAATAAAGAGAGGACGAATGTACTAGTTTCGCATGTCTTTCAATGTGAATTATAATTTACGCAAAAAATGACTTTTTGAACCAAAAGCGAAAAACCAGTAATAATAATAATAAATAATAACAAATAACAAATAATAATAATAATAATATAAAATAATAATAGTAATAATAATATAAAATAATAATAATAATAATAATAATATAAAATAATAATAATAATAATAATATAAAATAATAATAATAATAATATAATAATAAAAAACTTCATATTACACTCGACAGCAGTACACTTCCTGGCGATACACAGTACATCATTCCGTTGCAGTTCACTCTCCTACATTGTATCATCCTTCCACGCCATTAACAACACATCACAAAAGTTCACGAACCAAAGTTCCTTAAGTTTAAACTTACGAAGAGTAAGATTCTAAGTTGCTTACTTCATAGTTACTAAACAAATTCTAACATTTTTTGATAATACGGATATTGTTTTGAAAATGCCAGATATTGTTTTGAAAATTGCTGCCGCCGGCAAACTGTTCCAATCTGATAGATCTATTGACGAATCAACATTTTCTTACTCGTTTTCTGCATTTTTGTCAGACTTTTGGGAATATGGTTTCCCTCTACCAAAAAACGTTTGTTTCTCTTGTTTAATATGGATTTCCATGTGTCGGTTGGATGGACTACGTACGATTTATAGGAAGTGCAAAGCCCTTGCTTCGTTTTGTTTTGAGTTTCTCTTGGCTGATTTAATGTGTTATTTTCCTTACATCAGTTTGAAGATTCATTTTGCATTCATTCTGAAATTTCTTTGCAAGTGGAAGCGAAGGAAATACAGAGAGTATGAATGATTGGACGGAAAAGAATGAAAGAAACCCAAGGCATTCGTTTGTTTCTGATGTGATGGCAATCAACCGTGCAAAGGCCAAGGTCTGTGTCTGGAGAACAATCTTCTGTAGTGGACGGCTGCTCGGATCGATAGTTTTCCGCGATTTCTTCAATCAACTCAAGGCGACAGTCAGGAGCAGTACCCTAACAAACGCCACGGACCGCGCGCCATCTTTCTTTCCCTCTTCCTTGTCCTATCCTCTCCTTACACACACACACTTACACTAACATGCACTACACTACCACACATACCGGGAGCCCGGTCGGGAGGTTAGAGCTTGTCCCAGGCCAGAGCGGTGCCCCGCTGGTGGGAGAGTCCTGTTAGGGGAAACCCCAGTACCCGACGGTAGGTCGGCGCCGAATCTCGCCATCCAGTGGGGAAGATCACAGCCGCCTTCCGATGAACAATATGCACTACTTACGGGACTAATGACTCAGTGGTTGACGTGCCCGGAACCACTACCAAGCAACCGGCGACAGGGACGCAGACGGCAGCGGGCGCAGCGCGGCCGAGAGCCCGGCGAGCGGCGTGACGAGAGCCCTGGCGGAGGGTGGAGTGAAGGCCAGCTCAGCGCTTTACTCACTGCGCTCCCCCGCAGCCTCCCCCAGCGCGCCCGCTCACAAAGAGCACCTGGCAGAGGGTTGGGGTGGAAGGGAGTACGTTGGGAAGAAGAGGGACTGATCGCCGCTTCCGGGCTCAAATGCATTGATGATTAGGCCGTTCATGGTTTATGCCTGGAGAAGACGGTGTTACACCCTAGGAATAGTGATATCAGGAGCCAACTTAAACGGGCGCTTCTTGCACCGATTAACGAATGTAATTTTCCCCCATGTAGGCACCCATACGTTTGAGCGCAAATGCTCAGCGGATATCGCAAGATAGGGAAAAAGCTGAAATCTCTCAACATGGTGAGACGTAGAAAAGAAAACAGATACAAACAACAGCACGGAAAGAAAAAAGTTTGTGATAATAGAAGGAAGAGGATAAAATTGGAGGCTGCTGTGGCCAGTGAGAGAGCGAGCGAGCAGGGGCGATTTAGGATAGGGGCGAGGCGGAGGCGCGGCGGAGGCGCGGCGGAGGCGCGGCGGAGGCGCGGCGGAGGCGAGGCGGAGGCGAGGCGGAGGCGAGGCGAGGCGAGGCGGAGGCGAGGCGGAGGCGAGTTAGCGATAAGGCGGAGGCGAGGCGCAGGCGAGGCGGAGGCGAGGCGGAGGCGAGGCGAGGCGGAGGCGAGGCGAGGCGGAGGCGAGGCGAGGCGGGCGAGGCGGAGGCGGAGGCGAGGTGGAGGCGAGGCGGAGGCGAGGCGGAGGCGAGGCGAGGTTGAGCGGAGGCGAGGCGGAGGCGAGGCGGAGAGGCGAGGCGGAGGCGAGGCGGAGGCGAGGCGGAGGCGAGGCGGAGGGCGAGGGCGGTGGCGAGGGCAGAGGGCGAGGCGGAGCGAGGCGAGGCGGAGGCAGGCGAGGCGCGGAGGCGAGGCGAGGCGAGGCGAGGCGAGGCGAGGCGAGGCGAGGCGAGGCGAGGCGAGGCGGAGGCGAGGCGGGAGGCGAGGCGGAGGTTGAGGCGAGGCGGAGGCGAGGCGAGGCGAGGCGAGGCGGAGGCGAGGCGTGAGGGGAGGCGAGGCGAGGCGAGGGCGAGGGCGAGTAGGAGGCGCGGAGGCGAGGCGAGGCGAGGCGAGGCGAGGCGAGGCGAGGCGGAGGCGAGGCGAGGCGGGGAGGCGAGGCGAGGCGGAGGCGAGGCGGAGGCGAGGCGGAGGGCGAGGCGGAGGCGCGAGGCGAGGCGAGGCGGAGGCGAGGCGAGGCGAGGCGAGGCGAGGCGAGGCGAGGCGAGGCGAGGGCGAGGCGAGGCGAGGCGGAGGGGAGGCGAGGCGAGGCGAGGCGAGGCGAGGCGGAGGCGAGGCGAGGCGAGGCGAGGCGAGGCGAGGCGAGGCGAGGCGAGGCGAGGCGAGGCGAGGCGAGGCGAGGCGGAGGCGAGGCGAGCGAGGCGAGGCGAGGCGAGGCGAGGCGAGGCGAGGCGGAGGCGAGGCGAGAGGCGAGGCGAGGGAGGCGAGGCGAGGCGAGGCGAGGCGAGCGAGGCGAGGCGAGGCGAGGGCGAGGCGGAGGCGGGAGCGCGAGGCGAGGCGAGGCGAGGCAGGCGAGGCGAGGCGAGGCGAGAGGCGAGCGAGGCGAGGGTAAGCGAGGCGAGGCGAGGCGAGGCGAGGCGAGGCGAGGCGGAGGCGAGAGGCGGAGGGTGAGGCGAGGCGAGGCGAGGCGAGTACGAGGCGAGGCGAGGCGAGGCGAGGCGAGGCGAGGCGAGGCGAGGCGAGGCGAGGCGAGGCGAGGCGAGGCGAGGCGAGGCGAGGCGAGCGCGAGGCGAGGCGAGGCGGAGGCGAGGCGAGGCGAGGCGAGGCGGAGGCGAGGCGAGGCGGAGGGCGAGGCGGAGGCGAGGCGTGGAGGCGAGGCGGAGGCGAGGCGGAGGCGAGGCGAGGCGAGGCGGTGGAGGCGAGGCGGAGGCGAGGCGGAGGCGAGAGGCGAGGCGAGGCGAGGCGAGGCGAGGCGAGGCGAGGCGAGGCGAGGCGGAGGCGAGGCGAGGCGAGGCGAGGCGAGGCGAGGCGAGGCGAGGCGAGGCGAGGCGGAGGCGAGGCGGAGGCGAGGCGAGGCGAGGCGAGGCGGAGGCGAGAGGCGAGGCGGAGGCGGCGAGGCGAGGCGAGGAGGCGAGGCGAGGGCGAGGCGAGGCGAGGCGAGGCGGAGGCGAGGCGAGGCGAGGTGGAGGCGAGGCGAGCGAGGCGGAGGCGAGGGCGAGGCGAGGCGGAGGCGAGGCGGAGGCGAGGCGGAGGCGAGGCGAGGCGGAGGCGGAGGCGAGGCGGAGGTGAGGCGGAGGCGAGGAGGCGAGGCGGAGGCGAGGCGAGGCGGAGGCGAGAGGCGGAGGCGAGGCGAGGCGGAGGCGAGGGCGGAGGCGAGGCGGAGGCGAGGGCGGAGGCGAGGCGAGGCGAGGCGAGGCGAGGCGAGGCGAGGCGGAGGCGAGGCGAGGCGAGGCGAGGCGAGGGCGCGCGAGGCGAGGCGGAGGCGAGGCGGAGGCGAGGCGGAGGCGGAGGCGAGGCGAGGCGCGGAGGCGAGGCGGAGGCGCGAGGCGAGGCGGAGGCGAGGCGAGGCGAGGCGGCGAGGCGAGGCGAGGCGAGGCGGAGGCGAGGCGGAGGCGAGGCGGAGGCGAGGCGAGGCGAGGCGGAGGCGAGGCGGAGGCGAGGCGGAGGCGGAGGAGGCGAGGCGGAGGCGGCGAGGCGAGGCGGAGGCGGAGGCGAGGCGGAGGCGAGGCGAGGCGAGGCGGAGGCGAGGCGGAGGCGAGGCGGAGGCGAGGCGGAGGCGAGGCGGAGGCGGGGCGGAGGCGAGGCGGAGGCGAGGCGGAGGCGAGGCGGAGGCGAGGCGGAGGCGAGGCGGAGGCGAGGCGGAGGCGAGGCGGAGGCGAGGCGGAGGCGAGGCGGAGGCGAGGCGGAGGCGAGGCGGAGGCGAGGCGGAGGCGAGGCGGAGGCGAGGCGGTGGCGAGGCGGAGGCGAGGCGGAGGCGAGGCGGAGGCGAGGCGGAGGCGAGGCGGAGGCGAGGCGGAGGCGAGGCGGAGGCGAGGCGGAGGCGAGGCGGAGGCGAGGCGGAGGCGAGGCGGAGGCGAGGCGGAGGCGAGGCGGAGGCGAGGCGGAGGCGAGGCGGTGGCGAGGCGGAGGCGAGGCGGAGGCGACGCGGAGGCGACGCGGAGGCGACGCGGTGGCGAGGCGGAGGCGAGGCGGAGGCGAGGCGGAGGCGAGGCGGAGGCGAGGCGGTGGCGAGGCGGGAGGCGAGGCGAGGCGGGAGGCGAGGCGGAGGCGAGGCGGGAGGCGAGGCGGAGGCGAGGCGGGAGGCGAGGCGGAGGCGAGGGCGGAGGCGAGGCGGAGGCGAGGCGGAGGCGAGAGGCAGAGGCGAGGCAGAGGCGAGGCGGAGGCGAGGCGGAGGCGAGGCGGAGGCGAGGCGGAGGCGAGGCGGAGGCGAGGCGGAGGCGTGGCGGAGGCGAGGCGGAGGCGAGGCGGAGGCGAGGCGGAGGCGAGGGTGCGCCACGTGAATCCCATGGAATTTCCGCCGCCTTCTACTGAAAGGTGCAGAGAGGCTTCCGGAAGGATTCATAGCCTCTGCGCCAAATTGCGGATTCCGCAGTGAAGCCGCCGCAAGATATCCTTTCCGCTCCTTAATTTTGTAGGATTAGTTTTGTCTAATTTCTGTTTGACGGAGTCGTCGAATTTTGTTCTTCGTGAGTGAAACGCCTTTATTCATAAAAGCCGTCACGTTTCTCATTAACCGTGTGTACACCCGTACAAATACGTACACCGCACATTATCCGTCATGCTGTCTCACTTGTACTTGGAGGGTGAGGGCAGGTACTCAACTATAGCTTCTTCTGTAATATTTGTTGATAGTAATGCGTTGCGTAGTAATAGATTGGAATGGTGTCAGTTACATTTATTGCAGAAATTAACAAATTTAAAGGGATAAATATATTTATTGAAAGTGTTAAAAATATTAATTTTTCGTTATAATAATTTTAAAAGAGAAGAGATATGTCCTAAAAAAGCTTTTTTTTTACTAAAATTCTATTTTGATGTTCCTGTCTTATAACATTGTTTGAATAACTTGACAGTATGTATTCTGTAGTTCTCTCTAATTTTGCCTTAGTGTGTACATACATGACCATGAGCTTTGTTTCAGAACTAGCATGCACAGGATACGGTTCTCCGCCCTTAAGAGTTTCAGAAAGAGCAGTATATTAAAAAAACACAATAAAAATAAAATGGGATGTAGTAAACAACGTGTAGTAAACAAGCCAGCCATTCTGTTAATCTTACATTATTTTCCAAAGAGAAAATTACCCTGCCTTTTGGAAGAATTCACGTCGCAATACTTGTCTACCGACCATACACACCTTCCGCGTCATTTTATCTTGTGCGGGTGAGCATTTTGAGGCCACTGAGAAGGAATGAAACGCGCTGGCAACCCATGCAGCCCCTCATTTTCTGCGGAAGAGTTTAATTGTTTCAGTGGAAGGCGACCGTGATTGCAGGTCGTTCAGCCTCCGCGTTGCGTCCAAATGAGTCGATTACCAGCAGCATGACCAACAATGGCGGCTTTAAAGCGAGAGCACCAGACGAAAAGGGAAGGCGCAGATTGCGAGTTAGAACGGTGCGTTTCGTGGCTAATATAAACGGAATGAAAACTAAAAGCAAAGAACTCTTACACAAGAAGTAAATACAGTTCACAATTAAGTAATGTATTTTTCAAATACTTTGTATATTACATAAGGGTGAGGATTATTCAAGGGATAGCTGATGCACCATTTGTAAAAAAAGTCGAGTATGGAGGGACAACGGCGTTTAGGAGGGGTAAGGCCGTTAACTATTCAGTAGATAGATGATGTACTGTTTGGAAAGAAGGCGACTGGGCCCGAGGAAAGGCGTGGTGGAAGGGGGCGAGGCGGGGAGAGGCGGAAGCGGCTATTGTGGCCCAAGAAGGCGCCAAGGCGCGGTGGCGGCGGCGGCACAGAAAGCGCAGAGAAAGCGCGGGCGTTTTCGTCAGCGGCGCGAGATCAATGAGGCCGCGAGAGTCGAAGTCCGTTGCCCCGGCAACCGCTGAGACTTGGCGCCGCCCGCCGCCCCGCCCGCCCGCCCTCCCCCGCGCGACTCGGAAAGGCAAGGGGCAATGCAAGGGACAAGGCAAGGGACAAGGCAAGGGGCAAGGCAAGGGGCAAGGCAAGGGGCAAGACAAGGGGCAATGCAAGGGACAAGGCAAGGGACAAGGCAAGGGACAAGGCAAGGGGCCATACAAGGAGCAAGACAAGGAGCAAGGCGCAAGTAAAGGGGCAAGATAAGGTGCAAGGCAAGGGGCAAGTCAAGGGGCAAGGCAAGGCAAGGTCGACACACTACCACGGACGCCGCCCAAAGGCACCGTATACGCCTGCAGGTTCTGTGATTCCCCACTCCATTGAACACTGTACATCATTCTCGTCTACTTCGAATCTGATGTAACATTTCTCTTGATTCTCCGATTGTACTCCTAAGTTTCCCGATAAGTCTTCAACATGATAATGGACAAAGTGTAACCTCAAACTCAAATCACATCTCATCTCTTAAATTTTTTGTTGGGCATCGTGTGAACAATTAATTCGCTTCGAACATTGTCCAGAATATTATTAATAACATTCCGGAATGAGTTCCAAGGAGTTCTACCCAAGACATTTTATTTTAACAACTACCTGCCTCAATTATTTGGCGAAGTTGTAGGCCGTCTTTTACTGCATGGATGAGTTCTTCGAATTGAAGATTGTATCACGAATGACTGTCAGATTAAAACCTTTTTGGCTGAATCTTGTTAATATGGAAGAAGTAAGATCTGGTTGAGCCGTATTGAAGATCATTGGGATATATAGATGATACTCAGAAAATTGTAAAACTCCTTAAATTTAAAGCACCAAGTGATTTCCTTTAGAAAGACGTTTGCGCTTTCCACTTAATCATAATTTTGTGATTTTTGCCATAAATGAAAGGAAGTGGGCCCGATATGTTTCCTCGTTTGATAGTATTAACCGGTTTATAGACTGAACATCAAATGTTAATAAAATCTTGAAAGTACTGGAATGAACGCTTTTCGGTCGTCACTTCTTCATTTTTACTTTCTCGCCTTACGAAGTACTTTGTAAGATGAGGAAGTTATGTAATCGTGCGCCGGAAAATGGCAAATATTTGCCAAACAAGTCTTATTGCCAGGCTCTGTAAACAAAAAAGTGGATAAATCATGTTTCATTTTTTAACCGACCTATTGAAAGCATTCCACATTTCCTCTTGAAAACATGGAAGTGTAAAGAAGTTGTTAACGAAGCCAATATAGCGAGTTGTATTATGTTCGAAGAAGTTTCTAAATACAAAAGTTGATGGTTTTATGTAAACACAATGTCTTGCAATAGTCTGACACACGTGTTTTGTCATAAAAAAATTAGTGTTTATTATTATGAGCGTTATGCTTTTAAGGTAAGGTGGACAACAGAATGTATTTGCTATATTTATCTACAGCAGGCCTACAGATCACGGTAAATATAAAATATTTCCACTACATGTTCAAAGACAACTCTGTTTTCAGAGTGAATAGTGATTGTTGATCCGGAACTAGTAAACCTCCCTCATTTCATTAGTCTTCTAATATTAATACTGAACGACATGAAAAAATGTTTTCGAGTTTTCTATTTTCCGTTTGTGAATGTGTAGAATGTTGTTAACTTTTCTACAGACACATTCCAAAGATATCTAATTTCCGACCATTTTCCTACCATATTAATTCTTGGGGCTTGATTTTTTCTGCAAAACTTTACTCAATTGTAGACCTTTAAACGATGTCATGCACTTTTCTTTTAATCTGAGCAATTTTTGGGTAATAGTTATAGGAGGTGGAAAAGTTTCAGTATGCTGAACTTTCTCACAACTTTCCTTTAATTTTATTGAAATAGAGCAGAGCACGCTAAAGTAGATAGCACAGGTTCCATTTTGTTTGAACTGTGTTTTCGAAAATAGAAAAACATTTAACAATTTCAATATTAAAGATAAGACTTTCTTACATGAAGACTGCTCTTAAAAATTAGACCTTTAAATATACATTGTACACCTTTTTTTCTAAATATGACTGGTTTTTGTGTAATTTTGATTTTAAACCTGAAAAATTTGAATGAATTTTTAACCTAATGCTTTCAATATTGAAGATAACAACCCTTTTGTCAGTGAAATTTGTCTCTCAGTAATAAAGATTCTATTATTTCAAGCGTAGTTGTTTTGGAAATGTGGTTAGTTTTAGTTATTCTGGAGGGTATTTTCGGAAATGTCAATATGAATAAAGCTCAGTTTCATTGATGGGAATTCAAAGAAACATTTTTTTACTTTCTCTCTCCAATCTACAGCAAAGGGAGGCAAAGTATTGGCGTCACCTCAAAAATACGATTTCGAATTTTTTGTAGTAAAACCCATGTTCCTAGTCCTTTCACGTTGTAAATTTGCGCACGTCAGGATTAAAATCTATTAGTAATGTTCCAAATGTGGTTATGATTGGTGGAATTAGAGGGAAGAAACACATTTTTGCACTCGAAAATCATGAAGTATGTATGTGTGTGCGTATGGAAGAACGGATGGTTGGACCAAAATATATATCCTGTCTACAATCTGAGCATAGACACGGTTTTTGGGCCATTCTTTTACATTTTTGGAGAGAACTCCCACTTCCTAGTGCAGATTGAGAGAAAAGTCCAAAGTTGAGATCTAAAATTTTTACTTTTAAAGCATTGATGATTTACAAAATACAACGTTTACTTTTATTTATTTTTTATTTATTTGTTTGTTTTACGTCAAAAAACAGCTCAAACTGCGTATGACGTGCTATGGGGAAAAGTGAATTGTGTGCACATTTTCAAAATACTTTCGTATACTTTGTATTTTTGTATTCCCTCAAGTAATCAGTTTCATTTGAATTTTGCTGCAATTTGTACGTCCAGGTTCTAGATAATTTTCAAACCATCTCCAATTACTTTCATCAATCGCCCGTTGTTTTGAATTCTTTCTCTTTTGAAGCTGCATCGTTAGCTAAAAACGTTATGTGCAGACATCAGTACTGAAAATGAAAAAAAGGTAATAATTTCAAAATGTGAAATAAAGTAGTAAAAGACTGATACTAAGAGTATTTATGCATCAAGAAAACGACCTTCAATCAGTGCAAAGCTTTTACATAAATAGTCAAAATTTTTGGTGAAAATTAACTGTTAATTTCGAACAATATAATTGCGAAAAATATTTTCAGTTACATTGAGGTTTCTGCATTCGGCTATCGTTCTATCGTTCTTTATGCGCGTAAAACGATTATTCTTCTCTAACAAATAGTTCATATAGATGCACGTTAGCTTTATTGCCAGTTTCCAGTTGCATTAGTATTTTATCCCTTGGGGAAACGCGTTGTTGTAAATTTTACAACAGGCTGGTAATTTTTTCACTAGCGAAGACCATGTACGAGCTGGGAACGTGGTTTCAATGTGTATTCCTGCACCTGACTCTCCCCCCCCCCCACTACCACTTGTTCAAACCGATTGTTGAACAGACAGTTCGAGGCAACACAGTTTTAACTGAATGCGCGTGCAACGTGTTTGCAACACGCGTTTTCTCACGCAGAGTTTAATTTTTGTAGCAATAAAACACTTTGTTGCAATGCAAACAATTTTTGTTGCATCAACTACAACGAACACTCTGAGATTAAAAATTGGAATCAAATTTCTAAAAGCAGTACAAAAATAAATATGTTTAAACAGTAAATAAATGTATATTGTAAAAAAGTACAACGCTCAATTGCTCGCTTAAGTGGAATTGGCGCGCTTCCAGAAGGCTTAAGATATCTTTAGAGGTATGATTACAATTTAAATTTAACTAGAGAAGCTAAACACGAAAACTTTGGGCAAATGGAATAAATGAGGTCAGAGAATATTGATTTCAAGGATAGAACACATAATTAAAGCCAAACGCGGAGAAAAATGAATCATAAATTAAATTATAACAGTTTTGTTAGATTGCAACACCAAGCTACAAATCATTTCGGAATCAGAGAGGTATTTTTCCTTATCGCGGAGAGCAAAGCATTGTGACAACGATGTAAAATACCTCGCTCCCCAAGCTCCAACTGAAAACCCACACCTATCCACCGATTTTCGAAATCCTTACGCAGCTGATTAATGGCACAGAGCCGCAACTATATCATCTCGACCAGCAAATAAACTTTTCACGCGGTTTCGCCTGCCCCAACATTTCGCCCCAGATACGAACTGGCTCGGCGCACCGCTCCCGAGATACGGGCGCGCTCATCAATACACAGCAGAGTGACACGTTATTAAATCAGCCAAGACACACAGACCTGATGGATCACGCGTCAAATCGCCACTTCACTTCTCTCCGCGTGGACATTTTGGTTGGAGGCCGCCGCGACAGAAATTAACATCCACGCAAGATGTGTACCGTGAGCGCCACAAAAGATATCTGCACCGCAAGATTAGATCAACACTGAAATCACCTCTTCCATTGAGCGAGGTTCGATTAACACTCCTATAACGGTCACTTTATTCGCAAAACAAAATAGTTAATTGATTGATTATTAATAATTAGGGAACGGAATTTATTGTAATAAAAAATGCAAAATATGTACATGTATATGAAGCTATTTTTTTCAAAACATGTAAGAAAAGTAGAATATATGTAGAATAAAAATTCATATTGTGGTAAAAATTGTTCTCTAGAAGGATTCAATGCAATTGCAATGTTTACCTGGAGCCGCTGTCCAAGTGAGTAGTAGTACCGCGTAGCCAGTGATGCATTCCGGGGTAGGCGATGAAAGGAAATACACCCTCCCCCCCCCCCCACACACACATACACACAAATCGAACTAGACAGTAAGACAAGTTTCTGTAAAATATATTTGTTACTTTTCAATCTATTAACGAATGTGCTGTTTGCAAAATGAGTACGCACGTGGTTGAGATTACATTTGTTCACAAAAATGCGCCCATCTTTGACTCCGAGTACGTTGTGAGCGGGGTGAGGGGAGTTTGACAACTCAGGGTTACAAATAACATGTTTTTTATTTGCAGATTTACAAACTAATGGCTTTTCTAAAGCGAAAAATTGTAGGGTACAAATCTAAAAAATCTAATATCTTTTCGTCAGATCAGATAATGGCATTTATAAAAGATGCGTTTGACAAAACATTCCTGATATAGAAAGTTGTTCTGTTAATGGGTATTTATAGTGAATGTCTGATAAGATAATTATGAATGATGAGACTACAAGGCATTGAAAACAACCGTTATTCCTTGTGCGCATAACAGAAAGAAAAGTATTTGAATCTCCTTATTTGTTGCTGCTAATGAAGAACGTTGGGCTTGACTTATTCCGGAAATATTCAGTTTTACATTTTACTGGTAGTTACACATGACAAATATTTCATAAACTAACAAATAAGGTGAATGCACAGATCAAACAACTGAAAAAAATACCTTGGTCTTGACCCAAGAAAGACACTATTTTGGCACTATTTGGCACTATATGGCACTATTTTTCCAATTGAAAATTCCTGAGACATATCCTGGGCCCAGCTCTTGTCATTCTTCGACAACACGAAGCAGTTAATATTGCCAAGATTCTAATTGACAGTCCATCAATTGGTGGAATTCAAATTAATACTACCACAACTTTAATATTTATTAATTTGTTTATGTTCATATTAATTCACGTTAATTATTTCATTATTAATAACAATCATGTTAAGAAATAATAGTTTAATAAATTTGTTCTTCATGTTAATATTGTTTGTGCTACTTTATTTTGTAGGGTGTATTAAATGTAAGTATTTCTGTATTGTATTAATTATCATCAATCAATAATTATTGATTACTCGGGAGAAGTTCGTAATAGTGTGTATCCTGTAGGAATGTTGGTGGCCACATTCACTTTTCTTTCTGCCCTGAAATAAAGGTAGACTTTCTAAACAGCAAGTATGAAGAAAAGTAAATTTTAACAGCTACTTTAAGATTCATAAAATATAAAAGTGTTGGAGTAATAAATCAAATTACTTTCAGGATGATGTTGAATGTTTCAATAAAATATGAATATTAAATGAATATCAGGTAAACATAGACACCAAAAAACATATTTGATGAGTGAATATAAAAATATATTGGAAATTAATTTATTATTCGTTTGAAATCATGATGAATAATTTGAATCTACGTCGATGCCCTTTTGCAAAAGAATGATGTCATGTGTGTAATTCGCACGACATTTTCACATCAGCACTCGACCAAACACGCAATAATCGTATTAACAGAGATAATACTTAATTAACTCTAATTTACGTTTGTACAGTTAAATCGTGTTTTGAATTAAACATATTAGAATTTGGAATGGATCGGATTTCTTTGTGTTGATCGTGAAATCAATTTTAAATATCCAAAGTATCAGAAATTTCTATGCTAGAAGAAAGTATGGTCGTAGAAAAACGTTTCAATCCCTGTTCAGAAAGCGGGCAAGCAATACTGATCCAATGAGCAAATGCTGAGATGGCCCTTTGTTTTGCTTCTGGACATAAATGTAACTTCATTTTCTGTGCACGTCTTATAGAATTCAGTGGGAAATACAATTATTCAAATTATCGTTTCCATGTTGTCGCGGCTGGAAGTATTATTCCGAAGGACAACATGGATAAGAGCCAAAATTTATTGCTTATTTATCCTTGAAAATAGATTTTATTACATGGGAGTTTTTTTTCTGTTTTCAAAATTTAAGTAGTATATGACTTAGTGTAGGGATCACAGAATTTTGAAAATGTGCACACAATTCACATTTCCCCATAGCACGTCATACGCAGTTTTAACTGTTTTTTTGATGTAAAATAAATAAAAAAATAAATAAATACTTCAATAAAATTTGAAAGATTACAAAAAGGGAAAGAGCAAATTTTAAAACCAAATTTTAAAAATGAAAAAGAACGGCGATACCTTAATTCTTTTTTCTTTCACTCGAGGTAAATACAATTTTTTAAATGAAAAATGTTCTTAAAACTAATTTTTTCTTAACAAAAGTTCCCATCATTTATTTTTACAAAACTACATTTATTAAGACATATATGATTATTACATTCAAGTTAGTATCTTGAAACAAGAAAAGCGTGGCAACGTTTCAGAGGTCGAGTTGCGCCTGCATCATCAGGCCTTAGAACATTATGTCAACTAAAATAAGAAATTAAAGAATTAATATAAATAAAATTAAAAATTAATAAAAATTAAAACAATTTAAATTAAGGTAAAATAAGTTTATTTAACTTTATAAAGAATTCACAATACATTTTTTTAAAATGAATACATACTTTGTCCGTGTACCAATTGGGGATTTATTTACTATCAAAATCTAACTCTTATCCTTCGAATTTTTATTTAATTCGACGACACCCCTACATATTCCCCGAGGTCTATCCATCACGAGAGATTTGTTTTATGGTTTGACAGGACCATCCTTTTGAAGTCGCGGTTACGAAAACTTACGTAATAAATTTTTATCTCATTAACTTACTTGGGTTTGGGAATTCTCTTTACCATTACCTAAATAATAATACTCATTTTGAAATCAACAAGACATTATATTCCGTTTCCCTTCAGCTAGAAAAGAACAAAACATAAATAGAACTTTTCATAGCAATCAAAACAAAAACAATACACAATAATAATTCTCGAAAAACCTGTACACTTAAGTATTGTCATTAACATCGTTATTTACATTACACACAAACATATCCCCTTTTCATCTTCTCTTGTATTCACGGCCATTTACCCTTTTCATACTAATTTAAGTAATTACAAATCTACAACAAAACTTGATCTTACTACAATGCTCATGTTAATAATGTCTCCTTTTGTCACATTCCTGTTCAGGATCTTCTTCACCGTCGAGTCTTCTTCACTGCCTTTTTGACCGTCGAATTTCACGTAAATTCCAAGTTGGATTTCTGCATAGTCCAATTACACAATTGGTCATCACATTGGCAATTTTCTCCTTCCCACTCAAGATTTTTTCTTCACCGACTTAAAACATGTGGACCATTAACAATGCCAACTAAGTTATACCACTCGGTCATTACAGCGTCCGAACACCTTCCCTTTAGCTACGTACTCGTACATCCAAACATCACTTCGTTGGAATGGCTTCTTTGCCGTCTTCCTTGTTTCCTGCACTGATCGCCTCCTTCCTCCCATGCCTTCTCCTTTTTGACTGGATAATCTCGTCTAAGTATATTATTATTCTTTATTCCTTGACTTAGATTCCCTGACCAGATTATTTCGTTATCTAATGTTGATTAATTGACTGTGATTCCGATTGCATCAACTACTATGGTCATTAGTCCCGTCAGTGTAGCGCGTGTTATTTTCTCAGGAGGTGGCGGTGGTCTTCCCCAAGTATGAGGAAATCTGGCATCGGCTAACGGGTTTTTTCCCAACCAGAACTCCCCCACCAGCGGGTCACCGCCCCAGCCGGAACAAGCTCTAAGCACTGGAATATGTGGTGGTGTAGTGCATGTTAGGGTAAGTGTGTGTGTGTGTGTGTGTGTGTGTAAGGGGTGGGAATAAAAGGAAGAGGAAGGAAAGACTGCGTGCAGTCCGTAGCCCGGTTGCCAGGGTACTGCTCCGCCATTCGCCTGGTGTTGATCGAAAAAAACACGGAAAACTACCGACCAATGCAGCCGGCCGCTAGAATTCTCCTCCAGACAGCGACTGAATTCGACCTAGCTGAAAAGCTAGTGTCGAAAAGCCTGCCGCCGTCAGGACGTGAACCTAGGACCTCCCCTATCAGAGGCATTGCAATTTTCTTATGCAGTTAACTAATTCCCGCGGGGTAAAGGTGGGATGAAACTACCGCTGAGCTAAGAGACGACAGAGATTTTTTCTCGTAATAAAATCTGTTCCTTAAATGTAGATTTTGAAAAAAAAATCATGCATAATTTTTCGAAAATTAGGGTACTTTTCGCGTAATTTTGGATAAAAATACGAGCAAGAAAGTACGTGCAGTTTTATCACTAGTAGTTTACACTTGTTTACAAGATATTGCAAATACCTTCCCGCATTTTCCGAATCGCAATGCAATCGACTACGCACCAAAATCTCTCACCTAATACACCGAACTTAGGAGCACTGCAAGTCAATATAAAGATGATGTTTTACCCTCCTCTCCCATCACCACGCACTTTTTGGGCAATTGCACCCACTTCCTGTGCAGCTGGACAGTGTGCAAGTTGAGGTTCATCACGGCTGGGCGCCTACGCAATCCAGGCGAGGAAAGACACAGGTCAGCCGAAACTTTACTGTCGGAAAGGCAAATCTTACAAACTAGGCTCAAGTCGTGAACCTCAAAGGTTCATTTCGAGTTTTCGTGTGTGTGTGTGTGTTTCGTGTGTGTGTGTGTGTGTGTGTGTGTGTGTGTGTGTGTGCGTGCCCGCGCGCGCACGAGCGATTCGCTTCGAATTATGATAATTCATATTACATATAATTTAGACACCCTCATAAATGTAAATATACTTGACTTCCCTGAATAATAAAAATTCCTAAATTAATCCTTTTGTGATGAACTTTAGATGTCAGAAACCTAACTTATCATGTCTAATGGTATTTAAATACCTGATATAATCATTTTGCAAAATATTTAAGTGCTTGAAATGTCACATTTCACGCCTAATAGTGCCTAATTTCATTATTTTGTTACCTATTTTAGGTGCCTAGATCATCACATTTAATCCGTAAATTTTGAGATCTAGAATGACAATTGTGTTTATACGTTTAAGTGTACATTTATTTATATTTATTCAGAAGAACGTACATTTGTGAACAATAGCTTAATGATAGATCATTAGCTATGAAACGTTACAAATATATTCCAAACCTCCAGTAGGGAAATTTAGCAAAATGTTACAAATTGGGTACTTTCAACTTGCAATCCACGCTTGCCTTCTACCTTTCAATTTGTGAAGGCGGTCAAACACTACCTCCTTAAGAAAAATGACACAGGCCAAGAGCAGAGAGCAGCCCCAAGCAGCGAAGGCGGCTTTTAAGTGGTCGACACTCAGGGGGTAAGGCATTTGCATTAGACGCTGCCGCTCGGAAGAATCGCGATATGCAAAACTCGAGGAGTTGTGTATTTTGAAATTATTACTCTTACTAATGTCTTCAAATTTCTTAATAATCCCACTGGCTTCGGCCTGCATAATGATATTCTGAATGCGCTCCGCTAACTGTGGGTACTTGGCGACTGAAAAGCTGAGATAAGCGGGTCGAAAGATGCATTCCTCAACTTGATGGAGAAGTGGTTCGCCCTTAGGAGCCCACATTGACATCTTAAAGGTCAAGTCTATGCCTGTCTGAAGCATCATAGCAGCACGCCGTTCTCCGGCGACAATGCGTGATAGCACGACGTTCCACGTGAGTGTCTCGTCGAAGGGGACAAACTTACGCATGAGCCTCGAGGCTACGCCACCGTCGTCTCGATCGAGTATCATTTTACCCCATTGTTGGTAGGTGTGGAAATAGTCCACGGCGTTATCCACTTCCTCCAAGGTGTCTATGTTTTCAGGGAAAAAATTCACAGTCAAGAGCACCGTCATCGCCGCTATACCCACGTTACTCAAGACCACATAAATGTAGAACGAGAACAACCAAAACAAGTAGGCGTAAAAGCCAGTGACCCGAGGGTATTGCCCTGTCAGCGTGGTCCGAACGATTACAAACAAAGCTGAATATGTCCGTGTTAACGAATGCCCATGATACACCCCGATGAGGCCCTGAGTGACCATGAACAGGACCAAAAGAAACGCAAGGCACAGCCACGACTCTGCAGATAGAATGTGGAAAACGTTGTTCAAGAATGGGCTTGGTTTTGTTCGTCGGATTATGACGCAGAAATCATTTTTGTGATGTGGGTACAAATAGTCGGCAACCTGCTGGTGTTTAATATCTGGAAACAAGCCCGCCCCTTGCAACAGAACTCTTCCTTCCATTAGATCCTTCAGGTGGGAAGTATATGAACCATTTGGCAACTGATCTCCAAATGTGGCACCAAATGTAACACACAATGCTCTTTGGAGGTTTGGAAGTCTGTGAACCAGTAATTGAATCACGTACGATTGAGGTTCATACGCAACCATTGGGCTTCCCAACGGATGACCTTGAAATTCAGGTGGGCATTGTAGAGCAATCACTCTGCTCATAGGTAATGAAGCTCTTAATTCTCCCTTTACAACAGTCTGTCCTGTTTCGTTGCAACTCACAGTGACAACTTTAGGAATAAAAGAATTTGTAAGTTGTTTAGTCAAGGATCTTATAAATGACTCTAAAGGGGTGGAGAAGAAAATAAGAATATGCAGCACATTTGGATGCCATACTTCTGACTTTCTCACTATGTTTATAGCTTCTTCTAGTTTACGGTTGACGAATTTAGTTTGCGAAATCAGGAACAAGACTGCGTCCGCCCTAACATACGGAGATTTTAGTTCCAAAACTTGTGAAAGAGATAAAGAATCAGAGTAGTCGGCGACAACGTAGGAAAAGTTCAAGTGTACACCATCCATTGTTTGCAATAATGTACGGTTTTCTGCAAGAATAATTACACATGAAACAATTTTCTTTGTCAGCATCTCAGACTTCATCACATTTGGAAGAACATGGAATAATGAATCAACACTGACATATTTATCTTGCAGTCGAAACGTTCTTGATGATACACATAGTGAAGTCAAATACACCCACATCGCGACGGTATCTGCTTTCATATCTGAAAAGTTAAAATTTTAGAAAATATTTTAGTTTATTGTACAAAATTAATTAGAGCGCATAAGGCTAGATGAAACTCACTGCGGCAAAATGTGAGACCTTTCCTTATCAAGTTTCAAGAATACTAATGTGTTTTTATTTGATGGAAAAGATAATCAACGCTATCGCACATGAGCGTTTTCCTTGCACGACACCAACTCATCAGTTCAGCAAATATTAACGCGAGCACCGAGGGTATTGAACAAGTTGAAATATCACGAATGACTGAAAATATCGTTTTTATTCAAGAAGAAAGTGAATATATTTCGCATTTTTGAAGTGGCAGATTAATGACATTAAATGAAGACAACATTAAATTCTAAATATTATCATGTGTATAAATTGGGAGCTAGAATAATATTCGGCGCTCTCCGGACTATTTAATATCCAATTGTACAGAGAGAAGAAAATGATCAATTTTATGTAATTAACAGTTTTAACTAATAGTATTTAATTAAAGAGTTGGTTCACATTTTAATAAAATATGGTATATCATTTTATTTCATTTAATTATTCAGTACTCTGTTATCAAATTCTGCCCCGAATTTTAAGCTGTTTTTCAAAATTCAAATTTCTAAATTCCCATACTTTGGGATCACTTGACAATTAAATTAATTCATAGGTAAAATTTAAAAAATACATTGTAATTATGTGTGAATTTATGTACACTCATATTGATACTAATGTTAGATGTATTATTACCAATAATTGAAAATCCATGCAAGAGAAAACTACATTCTTCACGGAAAATTTGGGCAAAACCATTGGTTTATGTGGTTTTCATGTGTTAATTTTATTGTTTATGAATTGAAACAATGTTCATTACGCAATTCTGCAGCCATCAGAATTTCATTTTCACTTCAATAGGTCAGAGAAGAGAAACACATGATGTATTAACAAACAAGTATGAAACGGCATAACAGACTGCCAAAACATTATCGAGGGGCGGGCCGAGGAGGGGGAGCGAGGGGCGGGGGAGTGGCGGGGCGAGGGGCGAGGCGGGGCATGGGGTGTGTGGCAGGGCGTGTGGCGGGGCGTGGCAGGTGGCGTGGGGTGGGGTGTGGAGCGGGGCAAGTGGGGCGTGGGGCAGGGAAGAGTGGGTGTGCGGCGGGGCAAGGGGGCGTGCTGCGGGGCGTGCGACGGGGATGGAGAGCGCGGGGCATGGGGTGAAGCGTGGGGTAGCGTGTCGGGTGGGGCGCGGCGTGGGGCGGGGCGGAGCGGGGCGTAGGGCGGGTCGGGGCGGGGCGTGACGTGAAATAGGGCGTGAGGCGGGGGGCGGGGGAGTTGGGGCGGGGGGCGTGGGGCGCTGCGTGGGACGGGGCGGGGCGTGAGGCAGGGCGGTGCGTGGAGCGTGTGGTGAGGGGGCGGAGGGGACGTGGGGAAGGGGGTGGTGCGTGGGGCGGGGCATAGGGCGTGTGGGTGGGCGTGGGGCGGGGCGTGGGGCGGGGCGCGGGGCGGGGCGTGAGGCGGGAGGTGTTTCGCGGCGTTGAAATAACGAAGGCGCCTGTTCGCACCACTGCCCCGCAGGCTCCGCGTGCGCAACGCAAACAGCCCCCCACCCCACCCCACCCCTCCCCCCACTGGCTGCGTGCGGTCGTCGGCCGATGCTGAACGTGATGTGCTGGAGGTGTAACGGTTGCAATGTACAGGTCGCACGACGCGTCTCTGCACTCGACGTTAAACTACTACTGAGACACGGGAAGAGAGACATTCAGCATGCGGATAAGTGTCACACAGGCATACTTTCGCTGTTCAGAAAACGTCAGGTAGACTAATGCGAGCTAGAAATGTCAATCGCCAATAAACTTGCTTTGGCTTCGTTAGAAATGTATTTAATTGCTATTTTGTATGCTTTCTCACAGGAAATGGGAATGTAATGTTTTTAATCCGTGGCCGTGGGTCGAAATGCTACAAGTCGAAGTTTTGCGGAAATGGCTTTCAGAGTTGCGACGTTTGTCTTCTGAAACAGGCGAGTGCATAGATCGCTCGCGAAGAAGCCATGCTTGCAGAGAAGTTAAGTATGCATTGCTTGTTATCACATTTGAATTACGCCTAAACTACGAAATAAGAAAGCATCTTTGCAAGTCAGCGTGGAAATAACGTATTGCTTGCTTGATTGATTTGTGTATCCAGGCGCGTCAGCTGCTTAGTCCTGTGCGTGTTGTTCATGTTCTTTGTTTGTTTTTTATCGCGGGAGGGGGCGGTGATGTTCCCCGCTGGGTGATGAGACCCTACACCGACCATTATGTCGGCTTTCGCCTACCAGGTATCTCCCACCAGCTCGGCAACTCTCCAGCCGTGAGGCTCTAATCTCGACTAGTCTTCCAATATTTGTGACTGTGTAGTGTATGAAAGAGTGTGTGTAAATACAAATTGAGGATGGGGAGAGGAAGAGGAAGGAAAGATCGCGCAGGTTACTAGCTAGCTAGTGTCGAAAATCCTTCCTCCGTCAGGATTTTAACCCTAGGACCTCCTTGTCAGAGGCACTTAAGTAACATCAATTGATGTCCTGGGCCACTTCAGCTGGTGAAACAACTCAGACAAATCGTTCAATTTTCGGTATTTGCGCTCTTCTTTTTCATATCACTGTTTCTTCTCATTCGTGGTCATGATCCCGTAGAGACTTGTAGCTTCTGATGAAACTTCAGATTATGCATTAACATTATTTAATGCAATTTGATAATGAAACAAATTAATCATCCTGCAAAATATTCAACTCTAAACATCACTGTTCTACTTTCTAACATTGCGTCTCATATCAGGAAGTACTGAAAACAGGAATTTATACCGTCCTCTGCGTCTACCTGAGTTGTGATTAAAATTTGTAAAATAGTCACAAACTTGTGACCAACACAAGTTAAACGTCGAAATGTTAATGGCAGCTGACACTGGGGCCAGGTGAAAACTTTAAAAGGAGAATATTTACATGTGACTTGTTGGAAAATCAATCGGTTCCACGAACAAACGCTCGTTAATTAAGGTGACTGTTTGATCGAGGTGGCCGTTTCAGTAGATTTAACTCTACGTGGTCCCAGAGAGTGCTCCACAAGATATTTCATGCAATGATATTTTATGCGAGATGCTATACAAGTTACAAACTTACACTATTTAAAGAGAGCAAACAGTGAGGCGAAACTTAAAGATGGTATTTTTATTGTTACTTTCCTTTTGGGCAAACTATTGAGTGTTATCGAGCGTGATATTTTAAAGGTGCCATAGTCCCAAAGAAAGCGATGCCGGAAAGAACTCCGTACATTATGTTGTAGTATGCATGCTGCTACACTTGTTTCAAACAAAGATCTCTCGGAAAGGGTGGAAATTTAAGACAACGATATCAGCTTTGTCTGTATTGCTGCTACTGTTTTTGGCAAACTACTGAAACCTTTTGATCCTGATGTAGTGGAGGTGATACCGTTGAAGAGTACCTTTTGTCTGCTCCAGAGAAATAAGTAGCGAGCAATAAAACGGTATATTATGTGACGGACATTTGCGTGCAATATCTTTCAAGACTTATGGCGATAGACTGAGGAAAAAAGAAACGCTGTAATGAATTTACCTCGTCGACCTGTCCCTTATGTGGTTAAACTGTTACAAAGAAATTGTTTAAAAAAATAGTGTCGAAAAGACCTCCATAAATAATAACTTCTTGTGTGATGTACATTCACTTTAAACCCGTGTTCTGCAAAGGGTGTAGGTATTGAGGGAAAGGAAGTACGTTATTTAACTTAGCTCGTCTTCTTGGTGAATCGTGAATGGTTGTTGGCTGTAATCCGCGATATGGTGCAAGTACCACCTTTGCTAACTACGCTGCTACGTTACAAAGGAAACGAGGCGAGGTTTCAGACAAATGTGTGTATAATTGTTTGAAACTCTCTCAAATAAAGAGTATTGAAGGGGAAAATATGTAGATTATATTGGAATCTAACGTTTATAGCTTAATAACCAACTAAGAGGCCCAAACTTCTTACAGTGTTTCTCACAAACTATTTCAAACGTCACACTATCAGATACAAAATATTAGTATGTTCTCGAATACCATTTTACTGATATTCTTAAACATTTATTGCAAAGTTTTTGATTGCAACTTTCAGTAAAAATATCATCTATGCAAATGTCTCGAATACGAAAAAACTATGTGCAGTAGAACTTCAGAAAAGAGCGTAACTTAGGAATTTAGTAATCGGTTTTAAAATAATTAAAACCCATCGACTTTAATAAACGTTCATTTAAAACGAAAGTATAATTAGTGTAATTCACAAATAGTGACACTCTCTCAAACAGCAAGGTAATGCTTTGAGTAATAACAAAGAGTATCAATTCTACAAGCACCAGTTTGTAAATGTTCAGTTCTAATGAAGAAAATAATTCCACAGAAACCCTTCCGTAGAAACTGCATACCTGGGTATCAATTTTTAATAATTTAAAACATATAACTAAAACCCAACAAATTAAGATACATTTTTTAAATCAAACCTCTACTGAAAGTTCGAAAATGAGCAGGCACTTTCATTTTGTGTTCCTTACGTAAAAGCAAGTAATTACTTGGTCTTAGACGTGTTTTATAGCTTTTGAGACGCACCACAGGACGTACGAAGAATATTAAAGCTCTCCGAAGCTGCTCTTGCTGTGCATTAACATTACATTTTCGCGAGGAACGCTGGCAGCCGAGGTGAAGGCCGTCGAGGGCGCTCTGAGAGCAGAATTCCGCCTGAACGCCAAGTGACGGCGAGGTCGCTTAGGTCGCTCACGTCTCGTGTGTCGTCTTGCGCTAGTTCGCTCAGCTTATAAAGAGAGTTACCATCGATGAAAGCACGCAGTTTAAACGCCCTTCTTGTTTGCCGTCACTGGGTCTCCAGACAATATAAGATGTGCATGAATGAAAATCAAGAACGAAGACAACGTTCTGAAGATGTTTCAAAGACGGGAACAATATTACACCAGCTCCGAATTTAGATCCAACAAACTTTTGATACATGCACGCACTTATTCCATTAACTTTATAAAATAAAATTCGTTCAACGCTGAAAATATATTAAAATAATATTATTAGAAATCGTTATTTTCGAAACTAGTACAGGACATGAGTCGTTGGCGTACAAATCAAATGTTGACGGATGAACCGACGATAGAACCGAAGTCTGATATTTTGAAAAGAGTACGCCAAAGACACTTTCCAACGAGTTGCATACATTAATTTTAGTACCAATTAATGGAAACTTACAAACCTATACTCTTGTAATCATTCATAATATGCGAGTAGGCAGCCATGATGATTCATGTCGCTTAAGTATTCAATTTGTATTTCTCAATTATTTTCATAAGCATTGCTTATTTGCATTGCACCTACGTGAAAGTGCACATTGCAAAACGCGTACCGCAATGTAGTACTATCCAATCAATTAAGTGAAGCTTTTCAAGCATGAGTGCTGAAATAATTATTACATTGCTACCAAAACGTTTTTGTGCTTCTCTAGCACGAAGAGCTCACACCCAGAAATGTGCACAATTCATCAACTTTAATTACGTTCCCTCTCCAAAAAACTGCTTGATAGTCAAACAACACTGCGACAAGTCCTTTGTTTCTTCTGTTCCCCAAGACGAGACGTCAGTTACAGGAATATCTCGCACCAAAAATGTACCTACGAGTGTGCAGTTTGTGTCAAACCAAGAAAATCCTGCTCATTATAAGGAAAATATATTTTAAAAATATTATCACATGTTATTCAAAAACTTGCAGCTGAAAATATTTTCAGATTTATAGTATATCTTAATCGCGCTTAGAAGACTAACAGGAACAGTGTGTTTATAAATAACAATAATTATGTAAATTTATTTGTTAGCGTTGTTAAATTAATCCAAGAAAATAAGATTTGTCATAAAAATGCAAGACATAAACTGTACTGCTTTGTAATTAATATACAATTCAAATATTTTTTAAATTTACTTCATTTTTCAGCCCAACTGCTTTACACTTGATGGTTTCAGAGAAACAAAATACAAACAGATACAACATTTATTATACAAAGATACATTTGCGGTTAACCCAATTAGGCTCCTTCAGAGTTCGTATTTGTTTAAGATATTATCTTACGGTTGGTGGAGGGGAGTTTTAGTGAGATTTCATGGGAGAGAAATGACACCGTGGGGATATTTTTTTATTGTTATTTTACTTTGGAAGAATATTTAAGCATAATCTAGTAGGTTATGTCAATGACATAGCTATACTTTTTCTGGAGAGAATGCATTATTTGGTTTACAATATTAGTTCTCGTTGTTCAATGACATTTGAAAATGGAATTAGAGTTAAGAGTCTATTAAATGTGTGTTGAATCTCAAGGATGTTGGTTGTTTGGAAGGAAGATTTTCAGAGATTGCGCAAATGTTACTCTATTTCGAAAGCCAGGTGCATGTGGTATTTTTATTTGGTGGGGGAGGATAAATACAGGGATCGTGGGGAATATGTTGGGAGAGTCGGAATGGGATACTATTAGAAAACGTGAAGGTAAACGCATTTCTTTTGAAATGTTCGGGATAATTAATGTGGGAGAGCAGATATATTTCGCTGGCGGTTGGGATGTGAGGGGTCACATATTTCGTTGAACTGTAGCAATAGCATTTGCTCTCATTTGCTTCTAGATTTCTGTAAGCGCAGTTACATTTCGATGGTACATCTTAGATAGCAGACCCTGCGACATATGGTGTGGTTCTATGTATCTTACGCAGCAAAGTTGGCGACGACAATTGTTTTATAGAATCACAAAAATCCAGGCAATTCAGGCGTTAATTTGTTTTGGGTCGGTGCCTTCTAACTTCTACTTTGATGACAGTGTAAACATCGTTGAAGTGACATAATTTCTCTACCTCTGTTTGAATCTTCTAATAGAACCGACTCAAGAAAAGTTGGTTTCATCATTTGAATGTCATTTTCACTGTCTTTGCTGGATAACCCTGAGAATTCAATTCTTCCAGTATAGCTGTGTCAGAAATTGTTAGTGGAAAGACAGACAGCTGTATTTTCAAGTAACATGTAAGTACGATACTTCAAAGGATTTTTCTTAAAGTGTGATGATAGTGTGCGAATGTTGTGACTAGTTATCGTTCCCATTTTGAATGAGTTCATACTAGCTTCTAAAGCTAGGTTTTTAGTGTAAAAGTATTCCCCCTCTGATGCTAGGTTTTTAGTGTAAAAGTATTCGTTATTGAATTATTGTAATCTTTTACTAAACAAATGATCTGTTTCTCAAGCAAATGGCTACATAATGTACGATCAGTTACGATAAATTATAAAATTATATTACAACAATAAAACTGAGAACTGAATTTCTAGAATGTCAAAAATCTATACAATATCTTCTAAAATAACAAACAGTCGAATTATCTGATGATAGAGTAATATATTTGCCACGGAAGCTCACGTTCTAGTACAATCACCACATGAATGTGCACTATGAAAGAGGACAAAAAATGACAATTTTGCGACAAGAGTAAACTCCGTTTCGTCATCTCCAGATTATGTATTCAGAACATGTTCTTTTCTCATCAGTTCCCCTCGCCAGCCAGGAAGGTCACATGGAACTCGCTTTAAAGGAGATGGAGGCGTAGCCGAATCGGATCACCACGTGTCGTTGCAAAGGTTGCAGGGGGAGGGGGATTATTGGGTTTGGGTATGGGTGTGGGGGAGGGGGGCAGACCCAAAGGGAGGGACCAGCCGCGGAACAAGTGACGACAATGACGCTACTAATGAGAAGTGGGAAGCTCAGCGGAAAACATTACGCCGAAAGGGGGGGCGAGGGGCGCGCAGGTGATAAAAGGGAACGGCGGTGACATGAGGGACGAATGGGTGGAGGCAAAAGTGGAGGGAGGACTAGCTGGAAAACACTGTCAAAAGCACTACGGGAAGACATGGAGTCGAACAATTGCGATGGTAATGCTACGTGACGGGAAAATTCAGCGAATGCGAGGATGAGGTCCCATGTTGTGGTTGGTTGGTTGATTAGTTCTTAGTGTTTCCGGGCGCGTCACCAGCTTAGGTCATTAGTCCCGTAAGTGTAGTGCATGTTTCCCCTTCGAGATGGCGGTGATCTTCCCCCGCTGGATGGCGAGATCCGGCGCCGACCTACCGACGGCTAGCGAGGTTTCTCCATATCAGGTATCTCCAACCAGCGTGTACCGCCCCCGCCGGGACAAGCTCTAAGCTCCCGTCCGGTCTCCCGGAATATGTGGTAGTGTAGTGCGTGTTACTGAAAGTGTGTGTGTGTGTGTAAGGGGAGAGGACAGGACAAGGACGAGGAAGGACAGATCGCGCGCGGTCCGTGGTCCGATTCTTAGGGTTCTGCTCCGGCATTCTCCTGGTGTTGATTGGAGAAACCATCTAAAACTACCGGTCAGAGCAGCCAGTCTCAAGAATTCTCCAACAGACAGCGACTGAATTCGACCTAGCTGACAAGCTAGTGTCGAAAACCTCACCGCTGTCGGACTGGAACCTGGGATCTCCCGGTCAGATGCACTGCAATGATATCATCTTCAGGCTAGACAGAAATGCCATTGAAGAAGGTCTGAGTTCTCTTTGTGGCACTTTACCCAACGCCCTTTATTGACCATTTAAAATGTTCTAAAAGTAAATACACATTTTACCTAAATACCCTTTGTTATAAGAAATCAAGGTTCTGTGAAACAATTATGTTCAGTACTATGTTCACTATAATATTTGTGGAGAGTTCTGTACCACCGCATCGTTTAGAGATTTTGGTTAATACGCAAGTGAAGAGGAATGAATGAACTCTTATCTGTACCCAGAGGCTATCGGACATTAATATACAAAACGATTCATTTGCTCAGATTTATCTACATCAGAGTCTGTAGATAACACAGACACCCTTTAAGAAAATTGTTATACCCAAAGACTGAGTACATGTTTCTCTATGTATTTTAACGCGCTGAATCCGAATTTGAAGCTAGAATTATGCCACCACACCCCATTTTTTAAAATCACAAAACAGCATCTTGAAATTGTATTTTTGTTTTGTTTTAGGGGGTTGTTATCAGTCCCGACGACTTAACACTTGTTTCGCTGTGTATGTTGACGCGCAGCATCCGAATCTGAAGTCAACATTGCGCCACCACCTTCCAGTTTTGTAATCACAAAAACAAAGCACCGTAAAATTTACAATCTACTATTTTACGGTGAGTTTTTGTCATTTTAGAAATGGAGGATGTTGGTGCAATTCTGGCGTCATATTTGGATTTCACGCGTCAACGTGGTTAGAGAAACATCAGGTCATTGGGTCTGACAACAACCCTTGAATACGAAAAAAAAATCACGTTGGTTATTCGCGATTAAAAAAACTAAGACGTGTTGGCTCAATTCTGGCTTCACATTGTGATTCGGCACGACGATATACATAGAGAAATATGTCTCAAGTGTTTGGGAGTGACAACAACCCCAATATACAAAAAATACAATACGACAACGGGCGATTTAAAAAAAAATTGGAAAGTGGTGGTTTAATTCTAGCTTGATTCTGATTCAGCGCGTTGACATATATAGAGAAACGTATTTGAAGTCTTAAGGTCTGACAACTTTTTTTGTGTGCTTGAGTAATTTTTTGTGGATGGCAAAACTTGTTGATTTCACCTTACCAGACAAAGTCGGAAATCATGAAGACTTGAGCCAAGGTACTTATTGCGGTTTTTGTACGCTTTTTAGTGTATCCATTTCTTCACAGCTCTAATGCAGTCCTTGTTGCCGAAGTACAAACTAGTAAATTTATATACGAAATCTTAACTCTCGTAGTAACGATTGCTGTCGTTAGCTGTTAGGAAGTACTCAACACAGTTTTGCTTATTAGTGCACATCACATTTGCAAATTTGACTAATTTTGCCAGATAAAAAGTTTACCGGCCTCAGTTTCACGCACGAATAACAAAACAAAACTGCCTACTTTCAGGTGATAAGTGTACAAAAATAATTATTCACACGGATAGTATGGCCACTCCGGAGATACCACCTTACCATAACTTATAAATGTGCAGAATTAAGAAAATTATTATGTAGGTAATTTTACTAATGAACTTTTATTTTAGTTATTACAATTACTTTGAGTAAAATTGTTTCAAGTTACAACCTTCAAGTGAATTTTAAAAGGTTAAGTTATCTTCGCATTTGAAATCATAAGAAATTACTTGAGAAGCAACGTTTTTTGCCAATTCCATATTTTTCATCAGGAAAAGATATTTAGTATTTTCAGATGCAACTGAAACAATGTACTACTAAGAACAAGAGAAGAATTTATAGTTGGATAAAAGTTAACAGTTAGAAAGAAACCGAGATAAAAAATGCCAGGAATGAATTTAATAAATACACAGATGCATGGCCGAAAAAGACGTAGAATTAAAAAAACTACAGGAAAACTCAAACAGACAACACAAAGGACATTAATTTTTTAAATGGAGAAACAACCAAGAAAAACGTAAGATGTGGTGAGAAATTAATTCGAAGAAATCAGAACTTCAAAAGCGTCCGATGCGAGGTATTCTGCAAAAGGGTGACAATATGATGCCCAGCAGATGCAGCGTTCGAGGGTCATCACATTCCCGCGCTCCTCTACACTGTCAGAAATTTCTGCATTACTTTTGCATTAAAAGTGCATGAAAGTAGTATTCATGTAAGTAACTTCAATGTACGTGTACATGAAACATAGTGTACAGGTGCAATTAAATTTAATTTACACAAGTAAGTTAACAGTTGAACATTAAATGTACATTGACTTTAATTTAAGCATTACATTTAATGTATATGTACAATAATCTCTATTTAATGTACAATGTCCATTAAAATTCATGTACAGTCGTACATTAAATTTACATTAAATTTAATATTATTTCTGTCAGTGTACAAAACAGAAGAAATAAATTCATTCGACGGGCATTTTAAATATGAAGAGGTATAAACAAGCATGGATGAAATAACGAAAGCCATCTGTTCCGCAAGAGTGAGGCAGCGCGGGGTGGAGGTGCGCCGCCTCGCCAAACAGAGGGCTATCGCCTGACGCTCAGATAAAGCGCGGCGGCCGAGGCTGAGGTGGCGCGTGGGAAGGAGCGAAGCGCGAGCCGCCGCGCGCTGAAAGCGCACCCGAGCGATGGAGCGGTGGGCGGTGGGCGGGGCAGGGCGGCTCGTAATTGGGCGCCGGGCGACGTTTTTATCGCTCCCGCGCTTTTAAACAGAGGCGCGGCACAAAGCGCGGCGGCGGGGTGAGGCGGGGCAGGGGCTGGGGGTGGGCGAGGGCGAAGCGTGGGCGGGGCGGGGGAGGGGTGGGGCGGCCGAGGGCGGGGCGTGGACGTGGACGTGGACGGGGCGTGGGCCGGGCGAGGACGGGGCGGAGCATGGCGGTTGAAGGGCGTGGCGGGGAAAGGCGAGGCGGAGAAGGGGCGTGGCGGGGGCGTGGCGGGGGCGTGACGGGGGCGTGGCGGGGGCGTGGCGGGGAGTGGCGGGGGCGGGGCGTGGCGGGGCGGGGGCGGGGGAGAAGCGGGGGAGGGGCGGGGCGCGGGTCGGGGCGGTGGCAGGGGAAGGGGGCGGGGCGTGGATGGGGGCGTCGCGCCAAAGAGAGCAATAACGCTCCGATGTATCGCCGCGCCGCCGTCATGACGCCTCGCTGCGCGCCACTTCCCAGCGCCCCGCCCCCTCCACCCGCCACCCCGCCCTCAGCCCCCGCCCCGCAGCCTGCGCGTCTGCCCTCCGATTGGCCTCTCCCTCGCGCCAACTCATATTGGAGCGACTTTTATAAGAAAGGACTCTTGGACAGCTAGTGCTCGCTACGTATCTCAACTTCTGTGGTCGTTGTGTCCTTGAGCCCATTAGACTTCCTTCCTCCGTTCGTTCGTTTGCAGTTGGCTAACTTGTAGATGGAGTCGAGGATTCTTATTTGCGTTGTCCTCGTCCGCCGAAAATATAGTGCGGCCCCCAGGAAATAAATGAAATTAGGAAGTGCAGGTCTATGTGCTCTCCTGTTAATTTTTTTTACATTGAATTTACTTTTTGTGTGATAAGTGTAATTTTTATTTTAAAACCGAGTCTTAAATGTGAGATGCGTACTGGTTCACGTCTTTCCGGCGCCAGTGCTGTAAGGTGGCGAGCTGTATTTACATTCGTGGCAGTTTTCTTTTACTGAACATGAAAGCATGTGAAGAGATTTTTCCACATACGAAATTAAATTTCAATATTTCTCAGACTCGTTCGTGTACTGCCTATACCTCAGTGAAACTCTTAGATTGTTGCATTGTGATATCTTCTCAGGATCCATAACCAAACCCATTACGAAGAGGCGTGGCTGAACAGCTGTCGCAACGGACGAATACTTCACAGAATTACATATTGTAATGTTCACTTGATTAGCGAACTGCCGTTTTGGCTCATTCTCAGGCGGATTCTTCTATATTAGCGCCACATGTGTTCCTCCCACCTGGATGGCGAGACCCGACGCGGAACCACACAAAGCTGTGAGGGAATCCCTTCCAGAGATCTCCTCCATCCGGCGTCTTCCCTTAGCCACCGCCCTGGTCACTTCGTCGCGTGCCGACTCAATCGCTGAGCGCCCCGCAGCGCTCTGTACTTCCCTCAGCCACCACGGAATGCTCCCCCAATTCCATCCGTCGCTCCGCGCAGACTCAGCCGCTGATTGCCCCGCGGCGCCCTAAGTACCTTTTAGCCATCTCTGCATCCCTTTGGCTTCTCCGCCACTCCCCTACCCCACACTCAGACGGACCCTGACCTGTCTGCGGTCAACGCTAACGCCTAAACCGATAAGCCGATTTTCACCAAGATTGATAATTTCCACCGTTTTAAATGAACTCCAAACCCTCTGAATTTGAAACTGATATCCTTTTTTCATTTTAAGGGATATTTTACATGAAGCCTCATCAACATTTTCAAAACTTTCTCAAAAATGGCTTCAGCTCTCTTGATTCACCTTTGTCGTCGGACAGCTTAAAGAACACTCAGGAGGTAATGCAGGTCTCATTTCTATTGAAATCCCTTGTGTTTCGAAAACTGCGAAAGTTCAAATATTTTTCGGCGACTTTGTACTCCTAAAATATTGAAGACAGAGATGTTCTTCTCAGACAAACATTGAAATAAGTTCATAAAAATTTTTTCGAAAATATCAGTCGATATAGCGATATTTAGCATAAAGTATAGGTATTTTTTAATATTCGTTTTCTCAAAAAACGGCCCTACATTTTTTCTTTAAGTTTTCTTGGCGTGTGTATCAAGAACGGTAAAAACGGTGCTTGTCTAATTTCAGGTGAATGCTGTATTTTCGAAAGCAAAAATAATTTTAGCATTTAAAATATACAAAGTTGAAGATCAAGATTTTTTCCTTCAACAAAATCGCTTCCAAAATATCAGTTCAAAAACATCATGCACAATTTTTGAAAAAAAAGTACTTTTGGCTAATTTGTGCTTTAAAATAATGTATTGATAAAAAATGTATTTTCTCAAACACGGCACCAAATTTTTTGTTCAATTTTTTTTCCACGGACAGGACAAGAAACTCCAAAAGATTGGTTGGTGAAGATCTCATTTCCTTGAACTTCAAGTGTTGAAAATTGCAAATTTAGAAATAATCCGAAAAAGTATGTAGCTCCACTAATTTTAATATTTTGGGTTCTTAAATTACATCCTGAATTACATTATCAAATTTTTTGGCCCTCACTTTTTTGGCCTTTTCGTTGAATTCTTAATTTTCGAAAATTTTAAAAGTTCAAAATTTATTTGCCTGTATTGTCCTAAAATTACAATACTGAAAATAGTGATTTTTTCCGTAATGAAGTAAGTTGTTAAAAAACAGATTTGGAAATAAGGTCATGAATAACTTTTTTAAAATATCAGTAGTTTTCGCTTAATTACTGCTTCAAATTAGTGTAATTTATTGAAAAATGTTTCCTCAAAAACTGCTTCCAAGTTTTTCTTTGTTTTTTTCCTCGTATGTAGCAATAAAGCGAAAAGAAAATGGTGCTGGTTGAATTTTCGGCGAGCTCTCTGTATTTTTGAAAACTGCCAAGCCAAATATAGATGATAACGATTTGTTTGTTACATGAAATCTGGTCCAAATATCTGTGTTTTTTAAAGGGTTTGTGCAATTTTTAAAGGCTTTTTTTTGTTATTTTTCAAATTTTTAAGTTTGCAAATTCGAATTTCTCGCACTTCTTTTGCTAGACTATTTTAGGGGTTATCAATGTTATAATGTAACAATGGGAACACTGATACACGACAGTTTATAATTCTCAGAATAACTTTACATTGTAGGCAGTGTTACTGGATGTGAGGGACTGAGTTCTCATTGTCAAGTTGGTTTTGATGTTTTACCTTTAAATGTATTAAATTGTCGCGCCAAATTCGCATGGAGTTTTACAAGTGAAGTGTTAATAAGCTCTCGTGGAGTTATTTCATTTCAATCAATTTTTTCACAGAAAGTTGCTCCCTCCTCCACAATTCCACCTGCCATTCCGTCCCCACTCTTTTGGCCATTTGCGGGGCCTCTCGTTTTACAATTTACATTTTACCTCTGATTACAACAAATCGAGATCTGCCCTTCATTCCTTTATGTTTAGTGTTCGTTGAGTAATATTTTTAATTGTCAACAAGTAGGTTTATTTATTTACAGATATTTCTCTCCATAATATTCAATTCGTTCAACGAGTGAATTTCCCCTCCTGGATTAACATCCAATCAATATCGCTGCTATGAAATTGTAAATATTTATAAATGTATATAGTAGAAATTCAAAATGAAACGTTCTTTGACTTTATTTACTAATATAAAATATTTGTTATTTTCGAGAAGCACATAATAAATTCAAACCAACTGTATGAACGAATTGATACGCAAAGCATCCAGTTGCGTTATTCTAGATGAACGCTAACAATTCTACTAGAAGATTAGTGGAGTAAATGCGTCTCATAGAGTTAATGTGCATATCAATTTAGCAATCGTTGATATGTTAAAGTTTCACAAAAAGATAATAAAATATGAATACGATGTTGTATCACATAATAGTACTTTGAGTTCAAAATTATGTTTCCGGAGATGTGATTATAAATTAAACTGAAAATATTTCCTGTAGCACCTCTCGCAATTTTGTCCTTCCGGCAAGATTGCCTTCACGGCGCCGAGCTGTTCCGAGAAGATTATTACGTTTAATTTAAACTCACCATGTTAGAAAGTCTAATTTTATACTCAAATTACTATTCAAATACTACCATATGAGACATCGATGTATTCTTCGTTTTATGATACATGCATTGCTGATAAGAAAAATATATAGTTCTATTTAAAAAATCAAATATGATTAAATGTCTCTAAAACAAAAAATATAACGAATAATATTTCTACAGCACATAACTTGCCCCATGATTCCGCAAAGTTGAGCGAAAACTGCACTTGCATAATAACTGATCAGCGAGGCCTTGATGCCCAGGGAAACTCTGATCCTCGCGAGGGCAACGGTGGGCGAGCAGTATTAAATTTTCAGAAGCAACAGAGAATCGTTTCTATTTGCAAATCTTAAAATGATAACTAATAAAATGTAATGGAAAAAATTAAGTGACCTACAGCAACAGTTCAAGTCATATTTTTAATAAGTTTTGCTATAATTGGCGTTGTTTTGTTAGATTATATGTAACTTAAATCTTCAGTGATTAATATAACGAATGAAAGGAACAAGTTATGGTAATTTCATAATTTTTAAGTGATTTTGTGTAGTACTTATTTTCTGCGCTGTTAATGCATATACACCAGTTATAAATCTCACACATACTTTACATTTTTAATGCATAACTATCCGAGGCCTAATTATTATTTTCATCCGTGCATTGCGAAATATCACATGCTCTGCAGGCTCACGACGAAAGCAGAGCCCCCACGCTGACTAACGCAACCCGCGCATGCGCCTCGCCCTCGCCCCCGCCCTACCTCTACCCCAGCCTCCGCCTGCGCCTCCAGCCCCGCCCTCGCTGGTCCCCACCTCCTCGCCCTCGCCGTCGCTCTCGTCCCCACCCCCTCACCCCCACCCCCGGCGTCGCTCACGCCCACGCCCACGCCCACACCCTCGCCCTCGCCCCCACCCTCGTCCTCGGCCTCGTCCTCGCCCCCGCCCCCGCCCTCTCCCGCCCTCGCCTTCGCCCTCACCCCGCCATCGACCTCACCCAAGCCCGTGCACTCGCTCCCACCCCCGGCCTCGTCCTCGCCTCACCCCAGCTGCCACCTTCGCCCCAGCCCCCACCCACGCCTCCCCCCTCACCCTCGCTCGTCCCCCCTGCCCAGAGCCGCGTCGCCGCGCCCCGCATTGTGCTTGCGTGCGAAAGCGAGGGAGCAGGTATCGACAGGTAAAAAAGTCGTTATCGAAATCCCGTGTCGCCCTGCCGAATATACCGTATCTGTCGCCGTTTGAATTATAGCGTCCATGTTTTGTCTTGCCGGGCACGCCGGGAAAAATCCAATCTAATCGCGGTGACGCCGACACAGCCCGCGCTCCCAGGGGGCAGCCGCGGTCCTCATGCCCTCCCCCTCCCCTCCCCTCCCCTCCCCCTTCTGCGAAGCTGCGCCCGTCAGGCGATGACGCGCCCGCCCGCCCGCCTCAGGCGCGAAACATCCGAATTGTGCACACTCGCAATTTGATTGCTGCTCGCACAATGTTCTCATGTTCTGTGAGGACACATCACTCAGTGCACATGCGGCCGTTACCAACATCGAGTACATCGATTGGTTGGCTGTTAGTTTGATTGATTATTTCGTGTTTCCGGGCGCGTCAATTGCTTCGGACATTAGTCCCGTTAGTGTAGTGCATGTTTCTTTCCTCGGAAGATGGCGGTGATCTTCCCTGTTGGATAGCGTGATCCGAAGCCGACCTACTGACGGCTAGGGGGGTTTCCCACTAACCAGAACTCTCCCACCAGCGGGGCACCGCCCCAGCCGGAACAAGCTCTAAGATCCCGACCGGTCTCCCGGAATATGTGGTAGTGTAGTGCATGTTAGTGTAAGTGAGTGTGTACGGGGAGAGGCTAGGACAAGGAAGAGGAAGGACAGATCGCGCGCGGTCCGTAGCCCGTTTGGAAGGGTACTGCTCCAGTATTCACCTGGTGTTGATCGGAGAAACCACGGAAAACTACCGATCAAAGCAGCCGGCCGATAGAATTCTCCTCCAGACAGCAACTGAATTTTACCTAGGTGTAAAGCTAGTGTCGAAAATTCTGCCGCCGTCAGGACTCGAACCTAGGACCTCCCGGTCAGAGGCGCTCCATTGACATTAGTTGATGCACTGAGGTTTGGCTGTTAGTGATTCCGGGCGCCTCAACTACAGAGGTAATTATTCCCGTAAGTGTAGTGCACGTTTTTTATCGTGAAGTGGTGGTGATTTTCCCCGCTGGATGACGAGATCCGGCGCCGACCTACCGCCGGGGAGCGGAGTTTTCCCCAACCTGGTATCTCCCACCAATTGCAGCGAGGCTCTCCCCCAGCCTGGACAAGTTCCAAGCTCCTGAGCGATATGCAGGCATGTGTGTTAATGTAGCGCATGTTAGTGTAAGTGTGTGTTTGTAAGGGGTAGAGCAAAGTGAAAGACCGCGCGCGGTCCGTGGCACGTTTGTTACGGTACTGCTCCAGCATTCGCCCGATGTTGATCGAAGAAACCACGGAAAATATCTATCAGAGCAGCCGGTCGTTACAATTCTCCTCCAGACAGTGACTGAATCCGACCTAGCTGAAAAGCTAGTGTCGAAAATCTCACCACTGTCGGGAGCTGAACCTAGGACCTCCGGTCAGAGGCACTGCAGTAGCATAAGTTCATGAACTGAGCCACCTCTCCCGGTCGCAATTTGTTCGCTCGTGGTACAATGTTCAGATGTTCCATGAGGACAGATCAGTCACTTCATATGTGACCGTTAAGAACATCGAGTAGTGGCGGTCTAGGTCGAGAGTGACGTTCTCTGGGAGTTGCCATCTTGGATCGACCACCCTGATTGATCAGCACAACCAGGGAAGTCACCAATTTCAAACGAATACTAGAGTACGAAATTTACAAATGGACCACAAACCGCATTCCATTTGAAGACCCAAAACTTTCGCTTCATAACAGACCTAAGAGATCACCGAAGAAATACGCGACATTCAATATGGATAAAATAATAATAATAATAATAATAATAAAATAATAATTATTTTCTGTCTTGTATCATCCTATAGTATGATTACCATCCCAAACTTGTCATGAAAAGAAATGAGTTCAAAATGTATTGGGACCTTCCTATTCATACTAATAAAACAATCACGGCAAATAAACTAATCACACTAGAACATAACTTAGAGCAAAGGAAAGCATTCATAATTGATTTCAAAATACACCCTCACAATAGAATATAAAGATATACAGAACTATAAATTGTTGAATTATAGAAATTGAAAAAAGAGCAACTGGTCTTATTATTAGGGAAATATTATGGGGAGATTGAGGTCTTTTCCTCAAAAATATTTTAAAGTTTACTAATTAGGCATTCTAGAAACCTGCAAAATTCTTTCTGCAGGCGTTAATTGCTAGAAATGAGATGTTTGAATGAATGTTAAGAGAAAGAAAACAATCTCTCTCTCTCTCTCTCTCTCTCTCTCTCTCTCTCTCTCTCTCTCTCTCTCTCTCTCGATGCGTGATGGATTAAGATCACGTTATGATTTTATTTTTAATGCACATAAAATGCAGGAGAATAAACAAGATCTTACTCTATACGCTCTCTAGTAATCATTGAATGTTGACTTGTGACACAAAGTCTGCTACCATATAATACGACACTATCGACCACAAAACTTCACCATGATCTGGGGTGTCCGGGTGTCGCCGCGTCGAAGACTGAGGTGGCGACGTTTCAACGAACATATCGCGGTCCTCTTCAGGACCGTACTGCCCAAGTACAGCCTCGCAGTACAGCCCTGAAGAAGACCGCGATATGTCGGTCGAAACGTCGGCACCTCAGCCTTCGACGCGGCGTCACCCAGACATCGCAGATCATGACTCTTGCCGCGGAAGCCTACGATATCAAAACTTCACCAGATTCCAAAAAACTCGAGATTTTGTGTAGGATACAGCAGCATCTGCGGAGAGCCCTGGCTGGACTTCATTCATATGTATTTCTCTGGTCCTATCGCTGGCTCCGTCATGCGCTGTTCTCTAAGCTCCTTATTCTCCCTCCTTCGGTTCAAGCACTAAGCGGGAAGCAACATTCACCTGTCCACCGCCCCCCCTTCCCGAGAGCAGGCGGCGGTCATCGCCAGACGCCTTGGCTGCAGGGGCTGGTCGGGCAGCGTATCTCCCCGGCATAATAATTCTTTGTGCGTCGGTATATTTTTCTCCACAAAGAAAACAATTCTTTTGTAGCTCCGCGGCGCTGAATAAAACATGCGGAGCACGACCGGCTGCAGGCCCTCGTGGGTGGACACCGGCTGGCGAGCACGTCAACGGGGATGGGGGTGGGGGTGAGGGGCGTTGACAGTGTGGGGGGCGAATGCCGTGGCTCCTAGGCCTCCGGCTGAGTTAGCTCAGCACCAGCACTGCCTCTGTCTCTGCGAAGACTCGCACACGAAGGTCCTAGATTGGTCCACTGTCTAGAGGAGAATTGCAATTGTCGGGTTCTCGGAGCAGCTGCTTTCCGTAATTTCTCCGATCAATAGACTTACAAAGACATAGACCATACACGTATTTCCTTCGTCACCTTTATCCTATCCTCTCCCGTTACTCACATACACACACACACACACACACTAGTTCTACTCTGTTTCCCGTATCGGTTAATTGATTGATTGACTGTTAGTGACTGCGGGCGCGTCAACTACTGAGGTCATTAGTACCGTAAGTGTAGTACATGTTTTTTATCTGGATGTTTTGATTGATTGATTTTTCATCTGGAGATGGCGGTGACCTCACTGAATGGCGAGATCCGACGCCGCGCTACCGTCGACTAGCAGGGTTTTTCTGCAACCTGTATCTCCCAACAAAAGGGGCACCGACCAGCCGGGGCAAGTTGTAAGTCCACGATCGGTCTCCGAGCATGTGTAGTATGTGTGTTTGTTAGTGTACGTGTGTGTGTTTAAGGAGTGAGAATAGGACAGAAAAGGAAAGATCGCGCGCGATCCGTGGACCGTTTTGTTAAGGTACTGCTCCGGCATTCGCCTGGTGTTGATCAAAGAAACAACGGATACATAGTGTTTTACATGAAGCGGTTGCATCGCCCGCCACCGGTGCCATCTTCTTTCGGGGAGGAGGCTGCGAATTCCCCATCACCATCACCGCCAACTGATTAATTGTTTTATTGATTGATTTTTTCGTGTTTCCGGGCGCGTCAACTGCTTTGACCATTAGTCCCGTAAGTGTAGAGCATGATTTTTCTCGGGAGATGGCGGTTATCTTTCCCCGCCGGATGGCGATATCCGGCGCCGACCTACCGTCGGCTAGTGGCTTTTCCCCCTAACCAGGACTCTCCCACCAGCGGGGCACTGCCCTAGCCGGGACAAGCACTAAGCTCCAGACCGGTCTCCGGGGAATATGTAGTGCATGTTAGTGTAAGTGTGTGTGTGTGTGTGTGTAAGGGGAAAGAATAGGACAAGTAACAGGATGGAAAGATCGCGCGCGGTCCGTGGTCCGTTTGGTAGGGTACTGCTCCGGCATTCGCCTTGTGTTGATCGGAGAAACCACAGAAAACTATCGATCAGAGCAGCCGGCCGCTAGAATTTTCCTCCGGAGAGAGACTATTTTCTCACAGAATACCAACCTAAAACTCTCAGAAGAAATTACCACTTCTACTAATACCTTGATTGAGACGAGAGAAACAGAAATAATTTTTTTGTTCCAGGAAGAGAGCCCGGCATTCCGCCTGAATCATCCCGACGCGGGAAGAGGAAATGGAACGTGCAGCGCAGTCTTTCAGATACTTGGAATGCGGGAACAAATAAACAGGCAAGTATGGAAAAATGTTGAATAAAAATATTATCCTAAACAGGAGACGAGGAAACTACGGAAGAGAAACTTTTACCAATGTGAGAGGTGAAAAAAACATTTTATCAGTGCCGACACATGACGTTTGCTCTAAGGTGCTAACATAATACTTCTCGTCTCTAACTAGCCTCATTCCGTCTCTAATACCTTCTACCTCTCTCTGACACATTCATACATACCCGTAAGCACATGCATACATTATATACGTACACAGTATACAATTCATGCTTTTATGTATACTGCTTTGAATTCTGTTTGCGGCAGGAGTCGGTTGCGGGTTTTTCTTAAGACTTAATCGTGAGAAATTTTGATTTTATTTTCTAGTGTATTAAGTCTTTTAATTAAATTAAAGAAAGAGTTCTATATATTTTTACTTTATCGTATACGTACGTATACGGAGTAATGTATGTGAATTATAGAATGATATGTTCTGGTGCGGAAAATTTATTTTGAGATTTCAACGGAAATTTGCAATAGGGTCCCCCTCATATCGAAAAAGTATTTTATTTAAAACGTCCGCCCGTCCGATGCGCCATTCGTCTGTCGTCTGTGAACGACACTAACGCCTAAACTACTCAAAGTTATTTTTCTGAAATGAATATTCTTCGGTTGATCTAGGCCCGACTGCAAGCCCTGTGATGTTGAATAAAACTCTAAATTTTAGAGGTACCTAAAACGTTTTGCGTCATTTTAAAACATTTTCTTAGTTATGGCTCAGTAAGATATGAGAATGGAGGAAGACGAATCAGAAGAAGGAAAGCGGGAAAGTTGAGGCAGCGAGAGCACTGAATTTGGGGAAGTTCAGAAATCGAGGATGTAGGGTGTAGATAGTTATCAGTGGTGATCGCGAAGAAACTGAGAAAATAATTCGCACAAAAATGTGAGGTGGCAGAGAAAACATGGTAGAAACCAGTTGCTTATGACGTCAGCTGTCGATGCGACCTCAAATAAATATTCTTTGAACGGTAGGGACAGAATCAACTAGTGGTGCTACAGAATGGCACAGAGTTTCTCGAATTAGTTTTTTATTTTCTTTGGTCTGGGATTCCTATTCGAACTTGCCACACACTCTTGCCAGCATCCATCTATCGCAGCCCTATGTACTTCCTTTTAACATTTTCTTAATATTTCCATATCCTAATAGTAGAACCGAAATATTAATTTAAGAATATAAAAAAAGAATAAAACCTTGTCCTAAATGGCAATTTTCATTGAAAAATTTGGTGCCTTTTAAAAGAAATGTCTGTCTTAAACTCAACAAATAGAGTAGTACTTAATGTACTGTAAGACATCTTTTTCCTCTAGAAACAAAATTCTAGGTGAAAACAATCTAATTCAATTTTTGCCAAATGGACATTTGAATGTGAGTTCCTCATCTGTGGTAAATTGGGCAGCGTCGGGTGTGGCACCTTACCACCTCCCGGTAAGAAGCGGTAGAGAGAACGCGACAGCGCTCAGTGACGACGTGACACCGAGAAGCGCCGCGAGGGGGCGCGTGGAGGGTGAAAGAGGCCGTGGGCGGTGAACATGGCTGCGACCGCTGTCGTCCGGATGGGCCGGCGGGGGGGGATGGGCGGACACTGGTCGCTTCAACTTGCATAAGCCGTCCACGGCGCCCCGGGCCGGGCGCCGCGGGCGATAAGGGCGGCGAAGGGCGAGCGGAGGTGCGGTGAATGGGTGCGTGGCGCGCTGTGCGCGGGGGCCGGCGATCGCGGAGATAGCTAAGCCAAAGGTGGGAGAGTGAATGGGAGGGCGAGGAGAAGGGAGGCAGAGGAGTGTGGGGATGGGCGGGAGATAGGCATGGTATGGGCGGGGTATGGGCAAGGTATGGGCGAGCTGTGTGCGGGGTATGGGCGGGGTGTGAGCAAGGTGTGGGCGGGGTGTAGGCGGGGTGTGGGTGGGATATGGGCGGGGTATGGGCTGAGAATGGGAAAGGGGCGGGGGGCTGGCTGTTGGGGGTGGGGCGGGGGCGGGTGAGAAGGTGCTGGGGTGGCGGAGGGCTGGCGGGGAGTTGGCGGGGGCGGGCAGTATTGCGCGGGATTGGGGGCCAGTGGTTGGGGGTAGGGAGTGGGCGCGGGTTGGCTGAGGGCGGGCAGTAGTGCGTCGGGTGGGGGACGGACAGTGGAGGGGTAGGGGGTGGGTGGAGGCTGGCTGCGGTGGACCGGCGGGGGGCAGGGATCGGTCGGGGGGGACAGAGGCAGGGGGCGGGCGAGGGGAAGGGAGATGGAGGAGGGGAAGGGAAATGGGGTGGGCGGCGGCCGCAAACAGCACGCGAGGGCGTGCTCCAGCATTCACAGCGCAGAGCGGTCGTCGGCTGTCCGTGCGAGGTCGCTTCAACCTGCGCGCCGCCTCCGCTTCTTCAAACACTCAAACGAGAGCGCGCGGCGAGAGGCAAAGCGGAGGGCTGGGCTCTGGCTCGTGGAAGCGAAATAGCAAAAGCTTCTATACAAAGCACGTTCACTATCTCTTCTTCAAAGGGAAAAAAATACTTTAATATTATTTTGAAATGGTAAAATATATGTATAGGAAAGATACATTTCAAAAGGTTTCAGTATTGAATTCATTATTAAAGTTGTAAAACTAAATCAGTTAAAAATATTTTCTGTTTCTTAATCATTATATAAAAAACATTTAATAATTGAGTGTAATATTTATATTCACTTGCATGTTGCTAAGATTACTTTATAAACGAAGATTTATTTTTCTTTTAGCTTTAAAAATACATTTACAAGATGTTAAAGATATCTTTAATGCAATGAAAACCGTTTTTCAAGATCCCACTTTGGTAATTATTTGGTAGTTGTTCAATGGGTGAAATTATGTTAAAGTTTAATGTGTTCGTAGGTTCATTTTTCTTTTAAGGGAAGAACACTACGTGAAATACAGCATGATTTCGTTCCCCTTTTTTTCCTTCTTCATTTTTTTAAAAACAAAATCCCCCTACGGAAAATGAATTTCACTTTTCCCTATTTCAGACAATATTTTCCCGGAAGTAATACATTCTGATATATGAAGTGCCAATCTCGGCTAGCTCAGATAGCATTTATAAACAAAGCACACTTATTTTCTTTAACAGATATTGCCTTTCTCTGTTTATTTACAGAACAGTCGAGTAACAATTCAATTTACCAGTTGAGCGTTTTGTACCTGAGGAAATTCCATTCTAATTGGTAAATTTGCATCAACGCGAGCTCGCTGTATCTCACAAGCATGAAAATCCAATTTGCAGAGACCGAAAAAAGAACACGAGAATCAATTCTAGTAACTTGTTTGAATGCATTTAATTGCTGAAAATAAACAGAAATGTTAATATTAAAAAATAAATATTTCAAAAGTTGCTGTTAGTTTTTCACTGACCAAAACTCGCAGATGGCACTCTCAGGCCGCAATATCCTACGCAATGATAGAGATTAATTTTGTTGTTTATACGACTGTACACTCTGAGCAGCGATGTACTTCAGTTTCTTGTAGAAATCATATGAATATGCGTCTGCGAGAAGATAAATATACGTACTTGCCGGTGTATAAAACGCACCGGTGTGTAAGATGGACTCCTATTTTTAAGAAGGATTTCATTCTTTAATGTTAAATTTGATACCTAATTTTCATTTTTATGAAAGGAGTGTGAATTGTGAGCTTAGAGAAGCAATAATCTTTTCTTCATGTTCCGCCCTGAGTCTCTGATATTTTTCTAGTACGCATGGAAAGACCGTGCCTTTTTATAAATCTGCTACACCATCACGTTGACCAAAAATTTTCGACATTCTTTGTTCTTTCAATACCTTTATCTTCTACTTCTATCTTCTGTATAATAATCAATTCTGCAGAAACACCAATTCCTGTTTTCAGTGTAAAAAAATGTCATAGTTAATGCTACACACCACATATTCAAACTGAAGTCGTAGGCTTCCGCGGCCAGAATCATGAAATTGATCTTGGCTCTCCGTGTGACGCCGCGTTGAAGGCTGGGTTGCCAACGTTGCGGAAGATCACGATAAGATGATTGAAACGTCGGCAACGCAGCCTTCAACGCGGCATCACCCGGACAGCCAAGATCAATTTCACATATTCAAATAGTTACAAAAATTCCCATCCGCTGCTTAAGACGTATCCGGTTTTCTGACGAGTTACTGAAGGATAGATTGATTGATTGATTTTTTCGTGTTTCCGGGTACGTCAACTGCTTCAGTCATTAGTCCCGTAAGTTCAGTGCATGCTTTTTCTCGGGAGATGGCGGTGATCTTCCCCCACTGGATGGCAAGATCCGGCGCCGACCTATTGTCGGCTAGTGGGGTTTCCCCCCAACCAAGACTCTCCCACCAGCGGGGCACCACCCCAGCCGGGACAAGCTCTAAGCTCCCGACCGGTCTCCTGGAATACGTGGTAGTGTAGTGCATGTGAGTGTGTGTGTAAGGGGTAAGAACTGGAAAAGAAAGAGGAAGGAAAGATCGCGCGCGTCCGTGGCCCGTTTGGTAGGGTACTGCTCCGGACATTCGCCTGGTGTTGATTGGAGAAACCACGGAAAACTACCGATCAGAGCAGTCTCCAGAGAGCGACTGAATTCGACCTAGCTGAAGAGCTAGTGTCGGAAATCCTGCCGCCGTCAGGACTCGAACTTAGGACCTCCCGGTCAGAAGCGCTGCAGTGACATCAGTTGATGCACTGAGCTACCGCTCCCAATTTACTGAAGGGGAAAAATGCGCCTTATACACCGGGAAATGCGTAACTCTTCATTTGCATGTTGGTAGGTTGTTTACAGCTAAGCCCGCACCTTCGCATGTGCACTTGGGGGCGTAACACATATTCCCTTATCGCAATTAACGCAAGCGTGTAATGAGTCCTTCCGCGCGGCGCACGGAGCAGAGAGCACCAATAAGCGAGACATTACGTGCCCCAGCGGCGCCTCCTGAAGGAAGCGCCCCTCCCCCCGTCCCCCCGCTCCTCTCCACCCGACGGCGGCAATTAAGAGCCACGCCCTCCGCCGCCCCGCGTGTTTAGCGCAAAAAGTCGCCTTCCGGTTCTCAACTTGTTTTTCACTCCACACGGATAGGACCGTGGCCGAGGAGGTGACGAGGGTGTGGGTGGCGGAGTTAAGGGGGAGGTGGGGGTGGAGAGGTGATGAGGAGGGGTATGGGTGGGGAGAGAGTGGTGGGAAGTTGGAAGGGGTGCGGGGGGCTATGAGTGACGTCGGCAGCGAGGGTGCCGGCGCGGGAGGCGTGGGAGGGAGAGGGGGTGAGAGACGAAGTGGTGGAGGGCGATAAGAAGCGGAGCGGGGCGGAGCGTGGCAGGGGTTCGACAGAGTGGGGAAATGTTGGGAGGGTGCAGGAGGCCATAGGTGACGTACGTGGTAAGGGTGTTAGCGAGGGTCGTCTGTGGAGGACTGGCGTAGGAGGCAAGTCAGCGGGAGCGGGGAGTGGCGGGAGCGGGAAGTGGTGGGCGTGGGGCGTGGCGGAGGCGCGGTTAGGGCGGGTGGTAGAGAGCGTGGGGGCGGGGCGGGCGCTGGTGGAGGGGTGGCAGGGAAGGCAAGGCAGCGGGAGCAAGGCGGGCAGTGGGGATGGCGAGCGTGGCGGGGGCGTGGGTAGGGCGGGTGGCAGAGAGCGTGGGTGGCGGGTCGGGCGCTCGTGGAAGGTGGTGGGGTAGGCGGAGGGGCGTGGTTAGGCGGGGTGGTAGAGAGCGTGGGTGGCGGGTCGGGCGCAGGTGGCGGGGTGGCGAGTCAGCGGGGGTGGCGAGCGTGGCGGGAGAGCATAGGTTTCGGGGCGAGCGCTTGTGGAGGGGTGGCGGGAGGTGGGTCAGCGTGGGCGGTGGGTTTGGCGAGCGTGGCGGGAGGGCGCGGTTTGGGCGGATGGTAGAGAGCGAGGGTGGAGGGCGGGCGCTGGTGGAGGGGTGACGGAGGAGGCGGGGAAGCGGGGGCGGTGGGGGTGAGCGTGGCGGGGGCCCGCGGTTAGGGCGGGTGGTAGAGAGCGTTGGGGGGTGGACGCTGGTGGAAGGGCGGTGTGGAAGGCGTAGCAGCGGCGGGCGTGACGGGTCGTCGTGGGAAACGCGGCTGCTGGGGGGTGGGGCAAGCAGGGCGGGCATTGCCAGCGAGGGAGGAGGAGTGGCCTATCGTCTTCTGTCCCTCTGCTTCTTTTGCCTCCCCTTCCGTGTCGTCCCGCCTCCCCTCCGCCGCCCCCATACTGCTCCTTTGAGCATTCCTGGCCGCCGCCGCCGCAGCCTTTTCTTTTCGCAGCGCCCTCTCCGACTTCATTATTTTACGTCTGGCCAAACGACCCATGTCCGCGTAAGTGTTTTGCTCGCCCACAAACGCCCATGTGTTGCTGCCTGGATAGCAACATGTTACACATTCTCTTGACCACAAGTTGCATTCGTCTCTTGCAGAACAAATTACATCTGACGCGCGGCACAACGCCTCCTAAGGCACAGCAATGCGCACCGTGGTATGAAGAGCTGCTGTCTAAATATGTTATACACATAAATCACACCCACAAAATTTTGTTACGTGTTATTTATCGGTAGAACGCAGTGATTGATAATTGTTTGAAGCAAACGCGTACTGAAATAATGTTTTCTCAAAAACCGCTCCAATTTTTTTAAATATTTTTCAAGGATAAAAGAAGGGTCGGTTAAAAGAATGGCTTAGGTTGTTTTTTATTTGACTTCCTGAATTTTAGAATATTGCAAAAGCTGAAATAACGCGAGAAAGTATTTGTTGTTGTAGCCCTACTAGTTAGTTAATACGATATTCCAAATAGCATATATTTCACCATATATTTCAAATAATATGTTTTTAGTATGCCATTTATAAAATTTATATCCATAAATGAGTTATTCATTCACTAATATTTTATTATAATATAATAGTGTAAATACAACCATTTGCATTCAAAATATGAAATACAAACCTCCTCGTAAAAACGGCAATCATAACCGGTTTATACTGTAAAAAAATCGCTTAATTTTGAATATAAACACACATTTTTCAGCTCTCGGAGGATAAGAAGAAGTTGTCTTTCATCTTTTACCAATAAAAAGTCATGAAAGTAATCTTGGCTAGATTTGACAATTTAAGTCGACGTGGTAAATATTTTATGTTTATAAACACATGCTTATGAACAGGGTTAAAAAAACGATTTTCCGTCGGTGGTTAGAGTGCCTTGTGTGGTGATACGGCCGTGGGGACTCCGACACAGAAAGAAACGATCGCCTCCTATAGTATTTCAGTGGTGTTCATACTAATTGCGGCTTTCACACGCAATCACCCTTTACAAATCAGGTCTTTAAAGAAAGAGAATTTAAAGGAGGCGTGAAAAATGTACTTTGACTTTAAAAGTATGAAGGAATTGTTTGAAAAACACTAACTAAATATACATGTCAAAAGCAACCCGCAACACTCGGCCGTTTTTGAAAATTTATATCGTTAAATAACTCCTAAACGAAGCGTTCTAGGGCCTTAAGAAACAAAATTTTGGGGCCATAGGCATCAAAGAAACGTTCCTCACATTCTACTGAATTCGATCTTTCCATTCCTATTACTCATTTACATATTACATTCTATTACTCATTTGCTGGTTCGACACTTCTCGATTTAACCCGCCGGTTCAGAATCTGTAGAATCAGCAACTGTATGTTAAATTAAACTAATGACTGATATTATACGCGACTGAATTACACAAGTGTACCTCCCTACTTTTATTGTTTTCCATTACAAGGAGACATGTAGAACAAGTGACGGAGGATAATAGAGTCTTGAAGAAAAATAAACATTACAGGCTTGACATACGAGAGTTCTTTCACGGGTACGCTCGTGTGTTTAATCTTTCTCCTCCACTCGCACCTCTTGAGCGAGGTTAGGCTTGGTTCGCATCCAGAAAAGAATTTCAAGGTCTTCATGCGACACTCAAGAATTACATTGTAGTCTTCCCATATTATACAATGCATGTGCATCCATAATTGCATATGTGTGTGTGTGTGTCTTCATGTTGTATTTCATACATTTGAACAGAACATTAGGGTTCACTGTAGTACCACAGATAATATAATCTTTCTTAGGGTTGTAATCGATGCTTTCCGATGAAGAGTGTTCGGAATCAAAAATATATATATGTATTACTTCTCCAAAAAAGTCAGATTCCATTAAATTTCATTGAAATGACCATAAAAAACTGATTCTGTTATTTTTACGGCCAGTAATATTTCCGTTTGATTTAGCATCGTTCAAAACAACTTAATAATATCAAATTTACCCATTACCCTTGTCTTGTGTAAGGTGACATTACAAGTCATTTGCTAATTATCATATGCTCCCCTGGCTTCCTACTCAGGCATCGGGTGGTATTACCGGCTTCTAGTTTCCCTTTCCGCCGGCAGGTGCGCACCGACACGGGAGCGCTAACACTAGACGCTAGCGCTAACACACAGAGAAAGTTTGCCTTATGCTTTTATGAGTGTACAGAACATTAAAGATGAGGCATGGAGATGTTTGAATTGTTTTCATATCTTTCATATTCCGACATTCATAATTTGTCCAATAATCTGCAGTTAATGGTATAATTGTAGAAATATCCTGCTAATTTCCACTTTGCTTTACAACCCCGTACGTTATAAGTACCATTGGCCTTAATATTCAACGAATTTGAAAATAAAATACCACTTTATTGTATAATATTTAATGTTACTTTTTATAATATTCAGCAGTTACTTACGTTGTAGATGAATTGTCGATTCAGAATTTCAACACTCTTGTAGTTTCAGCAATACAAAATTTTTTGATGGTAACATTTCTAATATGTAATGCACGCAGAGACAGAATAGTTATTTATGTATTAAAGTCTAAAAATGAATGATTTTCGATGAGGTGTTTACCAACCAAGGCGGATTGGAGCGGAGCTGGGCTGCGTTTGATAAACTAAGTCTAAAATCTTTCAATTTCGACCGAGGTGCTTACAACTATTTTTCGTATACTCACCTCCCAATTTGGGGTTGGAATATTTAAAAAGACCTTGCACGTTATCGCCTCTGAAGTTGTCAGTACTGTCACAATTGTTATAGCGTGTAGAATTTGCTGCTGGATTTGGCGACTTGTTTCGTGAGTATGAAGTGCGATATTCCAGAGATTATAATTGAGGAAGCTGAAGTTGCTACTGAGAGTTTACTTCCTCAAAAATCAAAGGAATAATACGTGGGAAATGAAACAACTATGCTGGCTTAGTTCTATGAAAAAGTATTACACTTTCATAAGCAAAGCTATTGTAATTGGATAAGATAACTAACTTTATTTGTACGTGCTGAAGGATATCTGGAAGATTTGGTGGAGTATAAAAACAAAGAAGTTAGGTTGGTCTTGCAAAAGAAAATTATCCTTCAGTTATAGTTTTGACTACAGACTAGCATCAGTGCTCAATGCCCGAAAGACGTAACAGTTCCAGGTATAAGTTTCAAAATATATCAAATTGTGTTTTTAATATAAATGTTAACAATAAATAAGTTAAAAACATTCTGTATTCCTAAAATAATAAATATTCTTTGCTAATATGTCAGCAGTCATTTGTACATTGTCTAGTTTACTTAACGTTGCCATGGTGAATCCTCCAAAATTCATTCTTGGCATAGGCCGCCAAACTTCACCTTTCTAGCGTATAAACGGGTTTTAAAGTGAGGATACGAAAAACAAAAATTCTTGCCAATGAATACGCGTATACTATTCATCCAAATGTTACGATGTCTTCTACTATGTGCTCTTTTCCTTCCTTCTTTTCTTTCTTGTCGTCTCTTTTTCCCCTCTTCCCGTTCCGATATGTCTCCTTTCATTTCTACCTTCTCTTCCTCTCATGTTCCCCCTCTTTTTAACCATTTCTTTATTTTTCTCCTCCCAGCCCTTTCGTCTGCTGTTCCTCGTCTCCGCCCTTTTGAGTGCCGCGCTCTGATTATCTCGCCCCGCGAGGCGCCCCGGGCGACCGGATGTGGGGGGAAGGGGGGAGGGGGCGGTGACGCCCGATTTCCCGCGCGGCGCCGCGTTTTCTGCGCCGGCGGTTTCCTTAATTGCTTCTTACGCCGCCGATGCGGGCGGCGCTGGCTTCTGTCTCCGCGACGCCCTCGCCCGCGCCCCGTCCCCGATCTCGCCCCCGCCCGCGACTTCGCCCTGCGCCCTCGCCCGCGCCCCGTCCCCGCCCGCGCCACCACCCGCGCCCCCGCCCGCGCCCCCGGCACCGCCCGCGCCTCCGCCCGCGCCCTCGCCCGGGCCTCCCCCGACCTCGCCCCCACCCGCGCCTTTGTCCTGTGCCCTCGTCCCCGCCCACGCCCGCTCCCGCGCCACCGCCCCCTGCCCCCATCCTGCGACTTCGCCCTGCGTTCTCACCCGCGCCCTCGCCCGCGCCCCCGTCGTCGCCTTCGCTTGCGCCCACGCCCTCGTCCGGGCCCCCGTCTCCGCCCGCGACTTTGCCCTGCGCCCTTCCCTCCGCCCCCGCCCGCCCATGCGCCTCCGTCCGCGCCCGTGCCCCGCTGTCTCCTTCGCTCGCTCCTCCGCCCGCGCCTCGCCCCTGCCCCTGCCCCCGCCCCCGCCCCCGCCACCGCTCCCGACTTCGCCTTCGCCCGCGTCCTCGCCCCCGCGGCCCCGCCCCTGCCCGCACCCGCGCCACAGTTGCCCCAAATGACATCGCTCCGGCGCAAACAGCGTTGCCCGTGACTTATTCCACGAATCAATGACGGTCAGATGCTCTAAGTGCAGTTTTATTAGCTCTCGCAGATCAAGACCAGGTGAATGCTGGAACAGAACTTGCTGGCTACGAACTACAAGAGATCTTTCCTTCTTGATTCATCTCCCCTTATATACACACTCTTACAAACACATCACTACCTCACATATCGGGATATAAACCGGGCGCTTGCAGCTTGTTCTGGCTGCGGGGAGGGGGCTCTAGTTAGAGATATCTGGAAAGGGAAACTCGGTCTGACGACGTGTAGATTGGAGCCCGATCTCTGTTCGCAGGGAAGGAAAAAATTTCCGTGACGAATACAATAATTCTCTTCTGACTAAGTGCGAGACGGTAAGGGCAAGAAAGTAAAATACACATAAATTTCAATAGAATTGATTATTTTATTTTACAATAGAAATAATGAAATAGCTTTTAATTATTCTATTTATTTGAAAATAAATAAGAAAATATATGCTATAGATTGTTAACCAAATTTTAAATTGATGAATCAATTTGAAATAAATACAAAAATCTCTAAGTAGAAACACGATGCTAATTTTAAAATATTCTTGAAGACCGGGAATAATTCTATAGAAATTAAAATTTGAGAGGTATGAAACGACCGCCACAAACATAATTTCTGTGTCTTGCTAAAAGTTGTTTTCTTTGCGGTGTTTCAGAAAAACTGACACTCCGTTTGCTCAGTGCTGCGAAATTCGCTCGTTAACGCTGAAATGTCCTTTGCTTTGCCTCTGAACTTTATATGTACTCGTACATTTTATTCCTTTGGCACTTCACATAGGTTTTTTTCCGTTTTTGGCCGCAAGGAAGAAAAGTAAGAAGCATCTGGGCCGCATCACGAGAGAGAGCGCATTGCCTCACTTTGCGTATTGCGTCACGCGGCATTGAACGCAGCATTAAAGAGCATGTTATATTCGGGAGATGATGGTATCCCCCCTCCGCTGGATGGTGAGATCAGGGGAAAACCCACACATCGAACCAAAGTGGATTTTCTCTTCAAGGTATCTCTTTGATTGGAGCACCGCCCCAGTCGAGTCAAGCTCTAAGCTCCCCGTCGGTTTCGTGATACAAGTGACGGTAAGCGATTTAAGTCAACATAGTACTATGTTGACTTTTATTTCTTCTCATAAGAACGTCAACAACACCGAATCAGAATTCCCGCAATTCAGAATACGGTATACAAGTTCAAGTACGTAGATGGGAAGAGGATAGAACAAGACGAGGAAGGAAAGATCAGGAAAGATCGTGCGCAGTCTGTGACCAATTTATAAGAGTGCTACTCCAGCATTTGCGTGGTGTAGATCGGGAAAACTACGTATAACACAGATGCGAACGGCCACTTGACTGCCCTTTCAGACAGCGGTTGAAATGGACTTAGCCTGGAGCTAGTGTCAAAAATCCGCTTCTGTCGGGACTTGGACCGCGGAAGCTCCTACTCAACGATGCTGGAGAGGAAGCGGGGCAGCTTAATATTATCGCGTCTTAGCGTGTCCGGTGTAAGTAAATTGGGGACCAGAAGGAAAATAAGAATTTAACCTATATGTAAATTGGGGACCGACCCAAAGAAGGGCAAACGTAAATTGGGGGCGGACTACCTCATCCTCTACCTGTTAAAAGTGAAAGGTGACACTTTATTTTCGAAAAACATTTTCATAGCTATTACTTTTAAAACACAACTCCCTTTTCAATTTTCCAGACCGAGAACTGGCATATTTCTTTCAAAAACGTGGTTTGGTTATCATTCAATTGAATCATTTGTTGATTGAATGTATTCTGTTTAAATTGCCAATTTTTATATTCTTCCTATTCTACTTGGAATATTCTATAACACTGAATATGAAATTTCGACACCCTTTCAGGCTTTCTTTGCTTTTCACTTTGATACAGGAGCAAGTCGGGAATATTACCAATAAGGCATAAGGAAAAGCTGGACAGCAGCGTGGCGGCAGAGGCCCCCTTAACGCGCCTAGCTGCTCAACCAGTCCTTTTCCTTACCTGCGTTGGTTTGGTCCCCAATTTTCATGTAGAATTAGAAAGTAAGTTATGCAAGAAAAGACGAATGGATTGTTTGGTCCTCAACATCACATCTCACGAAGTCACGAAGGGCATGATGAGGCATAAGAACCCAAGTTTATAGCTGATTTATCCTTGAAAATATATTTTATTACATCGGAGTAAATATTTTTTCTTACCAATCCTTGCAAAAAAATTCTCATTTCTTTCTGTATTCATAACTCAAGTAGAATATGGCTTAGTGCACGGATCACAGAATTTTGAAAACGTGCACAGAATTCACTTCTCCCCGTAACATGTCTCGCACAGATTTTAACTGTTTTGACATTAAATAAGTAAGTAAATAAATAAATAAATAAATGTCGCGTGGCAAGCGCCGCGCACACGCGCGGGTGGGCGGGCGCTGACGGCGGCAGCTGCGCCGTGGCAGGCCCCTCCCACTCGCCCCTCCCCCTTCCCCTCCCACACATTATTCGCTCGCTTGCGGAGGCGCGCGCCCTGCGGCAAACGACGCCTTAATTGCCCTCGACGCAGATTTATGCTCGCTTTCCTGTTTGCTACTCAAACTCTTGGCTTATCTGCGAGTACCTCCATACAACTTTTTTTGGAAGAAAACATTTTTTTAAGAGTTGAAGATAATGATATTGCATGTCTTTTCAACTTCAACTTGTGTAGTAATAAAATTGCTTTAACATGTAGTATCTTCATTTGAGACTGAACGTTTTGGAAGAAAAATGTTCAGAATTAAATAAAGATACAATATCATGAAAAGTAAAAAAATAGAAAAATCTTTTGGAATAAATGTTTAGCTTTTGTAACGTAATTGCTGTATACATAGAAATTTTAGGATATTACATGTATATTTGAAATATAATTAATGAAGTTAATGTGCATTTTCTCTTATAAATCATGTAGTTGTAAAATACGGCTCAAAATCTTTTAAACAGTTTCGATTTTTGAAAAGGGAGAGAAAATTGAGAAAAAACAAGCCTGTATTATTTTATCAGTGTAGTTTGTTCTCAAAAAGAAAAAATGAAAAACTTGAAAAGTTCGAAGATGTTTTAGGTGCTTCGCATTGCTTTCAAAAGTTAAAAACAGACAGGCAAACGTCAGGAAAAATGTTTTTGGCTTCAAGAACTAAAAAACGTGAATATGGACAACACTACGCATGCGAGTAAAGTCCATTCTATGAGCATAAAAAATCCACTCGAAGATCCCCGAAAATGAGTTTTTCTGTCGAAAAGTCGGCACTTTTCCTTGCAGCATTTCATAATTTTTGCATAAATAATGCCGGAGCAGTTCGCTCCCGCCCCGTAGGCTTCTCATTAAAACGTTGGATGCTGAGATCCGGTGCCGGCCTGCCTGTCGGCTAGATGGGTTTCCTCAACCAGGAACTTCCCACCAGCAGGGAACCGCCCTATCTGAGACAAGTTCTACGTTCCCGACCGGTCTCCCAACATATGTGGTAGTGTAATGTATATCAGTGTGAGTGTTCGTAAGAAAGGTTTGAGGATAAGTCAAGGAAGATAACGGAAAGAGCGTGCGCGGTCCGTGGCCTATTTGTTAGGGTACTGCTCCGGTATTCACCTGGTGTTGATCCACGAAACCATCGAAAACTACCTATTAGAGCAGCCGGCCGCTACAATTCTTGTCCAGAGAGCAACAGGATCGTCCTAGCTATCTAGCTAGTGTCGAAAATCTTGCCGCTATCGAGACTCGAACCAAAGGATCTGCAGATCAGATGCACTGCAGTGACATCATTTGATGCCCTGATTCACCTCTCCCAGTGCACCACTGCTCTGCTGCTATTTCCTGCTTCCTTTCCGACTGCCGTTGCGCTGACATTCGCTCGGCACAAGACTTTTTACGCATTCACGAGTGCGCAAATTTCCTCTTAGAAGCATTTCTGAAATTACGAGGAAATTTTATGTACATTTAAATTTCTTTTTGAAATGATTCTAAGATTTTCAATTTTATATATATATATATATATATATATATATATATATATATATATATATATATTATTCTAAGGAATGTTTTATTTTTGCTTTGCTGTTTTGGTAGTAATGTACGATATCTTCACGACGACATGAAAATAGAAGCGCATTTTTTTTGTATACGAGAATCAATGTTCATCAAGGGTACAATTTTATTTAGTTTTTGTCTGGTAGGCACAAATCGCTTATTAAAAACTATAACTCCAGATCGCTTCCAAAACAGTCTTGATGGAAGCAAAACAAAAAAATGTTAAAATAGTTTACCCTGGTGCGTTTGAATGAAATTGTAAAAAACTAATGACAAATTGCAAAATATTGATTAAATTGTAAACGGTTGAAGATAGGACCACAAATGTTTGTCAATTTTTTATGAGTTTAGTTTCCATTAATCACTAAAAAATTGAAACTGATTGGACGAACAATATCAATTTTAATTTTTTCACAAATGCATTGCCTTGTAAATGTGGGAACAAAATTTAATAATTGACCGTCACGCGCTTGCCCATACAGGTTCGTGGTGAGGTCAGCGACAATGTAACAAATCTATCCGTCGGTGGCAGAAACGCTTGATCGTGCTCCAGATTCAATTTGACGGTAATTTGTCACACCAGAAGGTTGTATTGACCTCCAGTAAACAAGATAATCAGATGAACATCGAATATAAAGGGTCAGGGGCGACTTTGTAGTTACATTTTCAGCGTGATTGATCTAGAGGTCCTAGAATTCGAATCCCATCGGATTTACGCCACTGGCTATATTGTTATATTGAATTTATCCACTGTCTGGGGGGGGGGGGAATTCTAGTAGCCGGTTGCTCTGATTGGCAGTTTTAGTTGTTTCTCCGATTCGCACCGGGCGAACGCTGAGCGGTATTTTAACAAACCGACCACGGTTCGCGCGCGATCTTTCCATCCTCTAACTTACCATTTGTCCTATCCTCTCCCCTTACACACACACACACACACACACACACACTAACATGCACTACATATTCCCGGAGACCGGTCGGGAGCTTAGAGCTTGTCCCGGCTGGGGCGGTGCTCCGCTGGTTGGAGAGTCCTGGTTAGGGGGAAACGCCACTAGCCTGATACTTATCCATCCCTGCCCCTTTTTACACACGTTCCAGCACTACTCTCCCACATGTCAGAAGTCCATTCGGCAGCTTAGAGCTTGTTTCAGCTGGGGCGGTGGCTCAGTCAGAGATACCTAGAAGAGGGAAATCTTCGTAAGCCGAAGTGCAGGTCAGCATCGAATCTCAGGTTCCCGTGGGGAGGAAACACCTCTACTTTCCAGAACATAACAAGCACTATATTTACGGCACTCATTGCCACAGCAGTTGACACTCTCGAAAACACTGAATAAAGAACCAGTTGGCGTTAAAATGCAAAAAGTTTCGCCCACGACTGTGGTGAACATCGAGAGCGGAGAAAATGTCCACTGCAGTCATTAACAAAACGATTGGCCCTTAACGCCAACTGGACCACGGCCTACCAGCCCGGGAACTCTCTATCTCTCTCTTACTGACTCCGTCCGTGAAAGCTTTCGATGCTACATACAGAAGGAATATGTTTCATGTCCGAATTGCATCAGTAGCCGATGAATGTCTGCAAGTAACATCATGAACTGGCACAGAATAACGACTGAATGCGATGGACTCGTACTTTCGCGAGCATCGTTGGAGGCGCCCGCCGTCTGCGGTAGGGGCTGGGGGTGGCGTATAGGAGGGATGGAGGGGGAAGGGGGAAGGGGGAGGGGAGGGGTGGGGAGGGGGAGGGGGAGGGGGAGGGGAAAGCCGCTGGAGACGTCGCCCGCACCTCATCCGGCGGCGCAAGCGCTTTGTATTTCGGCGCCGCCGCAGCTGGCGGAGCGGAGAAGAGGCGGAATGACGAAAGATAAGAGCAGGCGGAGGGCGAGAAGCACACGAGGGAGGAAGCGATATATTTGGAACAGAAACTAAGGAGATGGTAGATACAGGAGGACAGTTGAGGGAGAGGTGAAGAGAAGAATACGCAGTGGGGAAGATAATCTATATTGTCAACGAAAGAGGGGGCAGAAGAGAATGGGAGAATGCGAATAAAAACAATAAACAGCGAAACACATAATACTACATAAATAAGCTAACAAATGAGATAGTTGCTGTGGGTGTTTTGAGTTCCCAATGTCGTTCACAGTTAACATATGGACCACAAGATTAGAAAGATGTGTACGGATTAAGTTATCAGTTTCCTTTTTGCCAATTAATTATTGATTATAAGTGAGGGGTAAATGGCAGAAAATTAAATGTACTTCCAGGAATACATGTACTCATTTGAATATTATTTCTATTTGTAATTGAAATATACTCTATAATTGAAAGAGAAATGCGAATCCACGAGAATACCCAGAATTTTCCAAGGAAAGCATTTTCAATGTGCGATGTAGCTAGATACACAAGATTCAGTGACAACTAAAATATTAAAACTTTCTAAAAACAATTCAGTGTCAATTAAAAAAATACATTTACACTATTTGCCGTCATTTTACAACAATGATTTTCCAAGGCAGACAATTTAGTTTGTGAATTGTTTTTCGAAGACATCACATTACCACTGATGATGTTTATGAAACACTTTCTAGTCTCAACCGAGAGGAAGAACACTTATGCATTTGTGGCCGTTCTTTTACTGCGCAGACGGTCACAGCGATAGCTTTTCTCTGCCCCGCGCCGCATAAAGGTTGGCAGAGAGATCACGAGGGATCAAAGGGCGTGACAGATGAATGACGGATGGAGGATGTTCAAGCGGTGAAGGAGGAGTCCAACCAAGCTTCGACTGCAGGATGAAAACAACTAACATTTACACGGAGATTCCATCCGTCTGGACACTATTTTTTAAAAACATTTACTTTAGCTTGGTGACAAGATAGTTACTCAAATAATTGTTATCGACGAAGTAAGTTATTTCTTCATGAAGGGCATGGTAAGAATGTATTGCCAACATATTAACTCATTTAAAACAAGGTTTTCTTACGCGGAATACATTATTGTCTTACGAATTCTTGTCAAAAGCGATCGTTGCCTCGTGTCAATAATTCAAATTAATATGGTATTTGAGTTTTTGTAGGGATCTCAGAGATTCCGGGATTTTTTCGGTTAACGCCAAAACATTAGTATGTCCGTCTGAGAAGAATACTATCAGCTAAACCATACGCAACTTTTTATGAAATAAAGTTTTCGATATCGTAAGCCCTTGAATTTTAAAAATATATTTTAATTTTTAAAATTCTTCATATGAACTCTCAAGGACGTGTTCAAGTCTTTTCAAAAAATGAAAATTGCAAAAGTTAAAACTGTTTTGACGTCATCGTACAACAACAATATTGAACAAAGAGGTTTTTCATAATAAACTCTATTCTTCAAAACGTAATTTAATAATACGTAATTCAAAATATAATTTTTCAATAAGATGTTGATTATTTTTTCAAATAAGTAGCTTTTGCACAATGTTGCTTGAACTAAAGGCAATTTTAAAAACAAGGTTTTTTCAAAAAGGCCAAGTTTTTCTTTAAATTTAGTGCCAGTGCGCTTACAAAAATTGAACAAACCCTGTGTTCAATGTACACGTAAGCTTCCGGGTCTCGAGTCGATGACTTCTTGGCTGTCCGGGTGACACCGGGTAGTGGGCTGAGTGGGCTTCTCAACTCACTATGCGGCGCCCCCCGGACAGCCAAGAAGTGAGGTCGTATGTCCGTTGATTATTCTACATTTCTTTTAAAATTTCAAAAGTTTCAGATAATGTGAGAATGTATGTCTTTTGTAACACTATTAGTTTCGAGTTTTTCCATAATATTCCAATAGGAACCGTCTAAAATAGTGTCAATCAATTTGTCTTTTTGATAAGATTTAAAATACCTCTTTGTCACATCTGTTTTAACTCTTAATATCTTAAACGTACAACAATCAAGCTTTTTGGAGAATTCTGATAAAATATTCAGAAAGCATCAAAAAGTTGTCAGTTTATCACTTGACCGATTCGCATCGAATGAAAACATCCTTCCCAAGGAGGATCACAAGCAGATCGAACGGACAAACGGGCACACAAACGGAGGTCACTCGATTACTCTATGTAAGATTTAAACTTCTTAATCTTCAGCTTAAATATTTACGGGGTTCGCGAAGCAACATGTTTGCAAGCCCTAAAGAGGGCTGTTACTTTCCGATGGCGGGGGCGAGTGGCGGAAGAGGCAAAAATCCCGGACTCAGCCGGTGCGAGGCGCCGCGTCGCGCCGCGGCGTGGGCGGGAGGTGGTCCGCGCTGTATCCGCCGCCAAACGCGCCGCGCGCCGGAGGACAAATGTTTGGCGAGGGATTCCCCGCGAGGGCAAACAGCGCGCTCGGAATATTTCGTGCGACGGGCGCATAGCATAGGGGCGGGGGGCGGGGGGCGCGTCAGCGAGGCATCTCAGACGGAGCGGAGAGATGGGGGCGGCAGCCACGACGACGGATTTCCTTCGAATGAAACTGTTCAACTTGGGATCGAGGTTTTAGTATTTCTGGGTGTGTTCGTTGGTTCTTAGTGATTCCAGGTGTGTCAACTACGGAGATCATTAGTTCCGTAAGTAGTGCATGTTTTTCCCTCGGGATGTGGTGATCTTCTCCCGCTGGATGGTGAGATCCGGTGCCCACCTACCGTCAGCTAGAGGGGTTTCCCCCTAACCAAGACTCTCCCACCAGTGGATCACCGCCCCGGCCGGGACAAGCTCTAAGCTCCCGACCGGACTCCCGGAATACATGGTAGTGTAGTGCATGTTTGGGTAAGTGTGTGTGTAAGGGGAGAGGATAAGTCAAGGAAGAGGAAGGAAAGATCGCGCGCGGTCCGTGGCCCGTTTGGTAGGGTACCGCTCCGGTATTCGCCTGGTGTTGATCGGAGAAACCACGGAAAAGTACAGATCAGAGCAGACGACATCTAGAATTCTCCACCAGACAGCGACTGAATTCGACCTAGCTGATAAGCTAGTGTCAAAAATCTTGTCACTGTGTAACTCGGACTTAGGACTTCCCGGTCAGAGGCGCTGCAGTGACATCAGTTAATGCCCTGAGCTCTCCCGGTGCACTTACGCGGGAATCCACGAGTTCAGACGATGAAGGGTTTCCTTCGATGGAATGTTTTCAACTTGGGTGCGAGTTTTTAGTATTTCTGGGTGCCTCAACTATGTTAATCATTATTCCTGTAAGTAATACGCACCTCCAAAGTGACAGAATTTCTCCCTCGGTGGATGGCGAGATCTGACGCCGACCTAAATGTCTACTTGCTGGGATCATCTCTCGTCAGGGCGTCTCCCAGCCCAGTGGGTCACCAGCCCAGCCGGGTCAAGCTTTCACCTGGTCAACTGATATGTGTAGTGGAGTAACGCTTGCGAGAGTAGGTGTATTTATGTGAATGTATACGGGACAGTAGGGGACAAGAATGGGAAAGAGAAGAGAGAATGGGAAAGACAGGGAGACAATCACACTTGATGAAGAAAGGCGATTACGGCAACGATACTGACGACTTCAGTCACAGCAACACAACGCCATGTTGAGAGATACTCCTGAATATTATAATGGTGCAGATCAAACTGGGAGCATGTTGGTGAAAAATGTATGTACAATAATGTATTGTATACTTTAGACTCTAGGTACTACAACTACAAGATAAATCAGAATAAATATTACGCAGTTCTATACCTAGAAGAGAATCGAAGATTATCACATTTTGCCAATGGACATCTCTCATAACGAAGTAACACGAGTGACATGCGACTCTAGGTACTAGACAATTTATCGTGAAATGTCAGGCAAAGAAACTCGTTTACGGTATGTCCGACAATAGAGCACGACGAGTTGCCTGCCACTCAGTAAAAAGAGTCACCTTGGAAACTTCTTTACGCGAGATTTCTCAACATACGTCCATTGAGAAAAAGCGAACATCCTCTGTAAGTCCCAGCAGGTTGTACCATTTATTCTGCGCCACCTGTAGAAGCCACCACAATAGCAAGAACGACGTAAAAGACAGAGGTGGCAAGCCACGTCTCCGAGAAGGCATTGAGGACGCAGATGACGAGGACGGGGGCAGGGAGCGCAGCGACGGAAGGGGGTGGGGGAGGGGGAAGGGCTCTTCCCCCACCCCCACACGAGCAGCCAGCGCCGCCCGCCCTTTGTTTCCGCCCCGCAGCAGCCCTTCGCTTTGTGCGCAGCGCTCTCCAGGGCTGTCCACGCCCTCATTGTCGCCGGCGCTGATCGCATTATGCGCACAATGGCCCTTTGTCAACCCCCTCGCCGCGCACGCGCGAGCGGGATTCTTACTGCGCCCAGAAACGCACGCGTTCACAAAAAATTCGCGCCCGTTGTTCCCTCTCTGGCGGGTTTCCCGAGACAATGAATAATTACACTCGTAGACGCTGGGATTAAGGCCGGGCGGAGACTCGGAACACGTGCGAGACCACTCGGAACCCAAAAACAATGTGTGCGAGGACGAATTGCGGCCTGGCACTGAGCAATAATTGGTTGCTTGGTTTGTTGTTTAGTGATTCCGGGCGCGTCAGCAGCTTAGGTCATTAGTCCCGTTAGTGTAGTGCATGTTTCCCCTCGGGAGATGGCGGCGATCTTCCTCCGCTGGATGGCGAGATCCGGCGCCGACCTACCGTCGGCTAGTGGGTTTTCCCCTCACCAGGACTCTCCCACCAGCGGGGCACCGCCCCAGACGGGACAAGCTCTAAGCTCCCGACCGGTCTCCCGGAATATGTGATAGTGTAGTGCATGTTAGTGTAAGTGTGTGTGTAAGGGGAGAGGATAGGACAAGGAAGAGGAAGGAAAGATCGCGCGTGGTCCTTGGCCCGTTTGGTAGGGTACAGCCCCGGCATTCGCCTTCTGTTGATTGGAGAAACCACGGAAAACTGCCGATTAGAGAAGCCGGCCGCTAGAATTCTCCTCCAGACAGGGACTGAATTCGACCTTGCTGACAAGCTAGTGTCGAAAATCCTGCCGCCATCAGCTGAGGAATAATGATGTTAATTAAACTTCCAAAATGTAAAATAAACAGAAATTACAATTTATAAATAATTCGAAATAGAAAAAAGAAATAATCACCTAAAGTATGTAAAGTAGGTAATGATTTTGACCTCTCACCTTATTTCGTGAAAACACAGCTCAAACAAGTACTGCACGTGAGCACCGTACATCGGCAATTTTACTAGAGCAAAATGTATTGCTGGTTCTGATAAAGAAAAAGAAGATAAATCGTGTTCTTAGATGTAATAAATTAGCGGAGTTTGACGTCGCCGACGTTTACTGTTGTTGAAATTCTTTCATAAGTTATTAATTTCTACTACGCAAAATAACATTACACTTAAACCAGTTGGACAGTTGGGTATAGAACATGGATCCACGATCAGCGAGTACGTACATATCGTATTCAAGTATAAATTAGCTAGAATACCTCGTAGCGTAAAAATAATACAGTATGTTTTCGAGGCCCTGTGTAAGTGAGTTTTTAACGGAAGCAACCTCGGGAAACGAGCCTACTCAAGACGTCGCAATCTATAGCAAGTAGCTCAGACTCGGGCCCTTCCCGTCCCGCGCGCCTATCTCAAGTGGAAACGACGTTTCTCGTTATTCGGACGTAATGGAACACACAGCCGCCATCGGCAGCCCCCGCGCGAGAAAATGAGTTGGGAAATTAAAAAGTCGCGAACTGCCAGCGATCTCGCGCGGTGCCCGGAAGCGGCTACGCGTCACTCCCCCACCGGAAACGCACACCCCACACGTCCCCACACGTCCCCTGCCGCTCCACCCCTCCCCGCTCCGCCCCTCCCCTCCCCGCTCCGGCCCTCCCCTCCCCGCCCCGCCCTCCCCGCTCCGCCCCTCCCGCCGCCCCTCCTCCCCGCTCCGCCCTCCCTCCGCTCCACGCTCCCTCCCGCTCCGCCCCTCCCCGCTCCGCCCCTCCCCGCTCCGCCCCTCCCCGCTCCGCCCCTCCCCTCCCTCCGCTCCGCCCCTCCCGCTCCGCCTCTCCCGCTCCGCCTCTCGTTCCGTCCCTCCCTCTCCGCCTCTCCGCTCCGCCTCCCTCTCCCCGCTCCGCCCCTGCCCCGCTGCCTCCGCTCCTCTCCGCCCCTCCTCGCTCCACCCCTCCTCGCCCTGCCCTTCCGCTCCGCCCCTCCTCGCTCCGCCCCTCCCCGCTCCGCCCCTCCCCACCCCACCCCTCTCCACCCTTCCCATCACCGCCCCTCACCGCTTGCCGGGTTTACCCCTGCCCCCTTCTCTTAGGATCCCATTCGACGTGGCGCGCCACCCTCTACTCAGCCCCCGGGCGCTCTGCCGCCCCGCCCACCTCCTCCCACTCACGTTTCACTCGGCAGCTTTGAAAAGCTCCCCGACAGCCAATCACAACACGCCTCACCGGTCGCAGGGTGCGGACTGCTCTGGGCGCGATTAGCAAACTCTTACACGAGTCACCTTCACTCTAAACGTGATGCAGAAATAAACCGTATCGTCAGGAGATGATCATACCAATATTTGCATAACACTTGTACGTGAATATAATGCACTATTTCTTATCTTGCCTGACTGTTCCAAGAATGCAGACATAAGAAAATGATCGGGATTGTGAATTATTTGAGGCTGGTACAACAAAATTCAAAAATACCTTGACTTCTTGGCTGTCCGGTTGACGCGGCGTCGAGGGTTGAGAGGCCGACGTTTCGCCTGTCATGTCGCGGGCTTCCTCAGGGCAGTGAGGAACTGCTCACTGCGCTAAGAAAGCTTGTGACATGACAGACGAAACATCGACCCCTCGGCCCATGACGCGGCGTCACCCGGACAGCCGAGAAGTCATTGACTCGAGCCGCGGAAGCTTACGTGTTCAAAAGTACCCTGGTATCTATTACTATAGCCTATCAAACTATATCAAAATTCATATCAAAATAAAATACACAATTCAAATCAATAAGGACAATATATTTCAATTTACATTTATTACCTCGAAAAACAGTAAACTGCAACAGTACATACTTTCTCGCATTATTGGGAACGGTTTCGTTAAACCATAATATGGTAATTTCTTTCATCGCTTATAAAGTCTAAACCAAATTAAACGAAGCGCCTTCAGTGAATATCTGCTATTATTTTGCTAGTCACGAACAGTAACCCTTTGTACTACTACTAATGAACCAAACATAAATAAATTTGAACTGTTACAATATTTACAGCACATTATATAAACAAGCAAGGATAATTTCATGAAAAAACTAAACATTCAGAACTGAAGCATATGCAATATATCACCTTATGATTGCATATATAGTACGAACCTACAGGATCACTACGTAAAGAACAACATTACCAAAAAAATATTCTGCAATTTCTGTATATTTTTCTCGACTTTAATATAGTTGAAAGTACGATTTTATGAGCATAGTGGCATTGTAACATTACCGTTTAGTAAACAAATGCACCTAACCCTATCGCTATCGCTATCCCATCCATTTTGCCGCTCATTTCCTGGAATAATTCTCGAACTATGTCGCAGTTTGTATGGCAATACCACCTGAAATGTTAACTTAAAACACTGCTAATACACTAATTAAATTACTAATATTCTACGATCAGTAATACTAAGTTAAAACAAGGAGAAGGTATTCTCAGAATACCCACCTGCCTCTAAGTTCTCAAATTACTTTAATAGACTGACACCGCCTGAAATAAAGGGTGGGATTGTAAATTTACCATTTCAATATTGTTCTCAATTTCTGAAAATACAGAGAGTGCGCTGAAAATAGGATCAGCATCACTTCTCTTTCTTTACCGTTCTTTTTTTAAAACGCATACGTGAAAAAAATTAAAGAAAAAAATTGGAGCTCTTTCTGAGAAAATAAAAATAAATATTTTAAAATTGCTTATCTTTGACGCAAAATTACCCCAAAGACATTCATATTTTTGAAAAACGCGACCTTATTTAATGATCTGCCTTTGATGAAAACATTTCATTAAGAAAATTTCTTCATAACTGTAGTTGTAGAAAAAAGCGCAAAATATTTTGAATTTTTGCAATTTTCGAATTATCATGGCTTTTAACAAATGAGATTTGCATCATTTTACCATTTTCTTAATCGTTCTTTATATTATCCGAGGTCAAAATTTAAAAAAAATTAGGGGTCGTTTTTGAGAAAAATATGTTTGAAAATTGCCTGGATTTCACGCAAAATTACGCAAAAACTACTCGTATTTACGAACAATTTATCCATGTCCTTTCTTAAAGATCTGCCTTTAAAGAACAGATTTTACAAAGGAAAAAATCTTTAACTTAAATATTTTAATTGTTGGAAGACCTCGAAAAAATTTGAACTTTTGGCCTTTTCGAAAAATCAGGGATTACAACAAAAATGAAACCTGCACCATTCCCTTAAGCATTCTTCACTCACTCTATGAAAAAAATTATTCAAAGTTTTGGTGCTATTTTTGGATAATTTTGAAAATGTCGGAGGGGTGTCATGTAAAGTCCTCTAAAAAATTAAAATGTCGGTTTCAAATTCAAGGGACCGTGACACTAGTCAGACGGAAGGCAAAATGTCAATTTTAGTGACAATTTTGCTTACGGTATAGCCGCGAGCGTGGTTCCAGCCAGTTTCCAGTTGACAGTCAGACGGACAGAAGGCCAGACGTTTGTCCATCAATCAAGTTTTTGGTATGAAGGACCCACAAAACATGGATTATAATTACCCGTGTTAGAGGAAGTCCACTTTTTTATTTCCACGGTCGGCCAATAAGAGGTTTTCTGTTCAAAATTCGCCACCTTAACCCACAGCATAACAATGTTTTCCGTGTGTGTGTGTGTCCCGATCTGGGAGTCGAAAATGATACACATAGTGTGTGTGTACAATGGCCACCTGAGGCCCTTGATTTCCTTGGTAGCGATTTTAAATACGCATTACCCTACCCCGTGCCCCTCAACCCACCCTTCCCAGCTCTTCTCCGACCCCGCTCCTCCCCGCCCGTCCTCCCCGCCCGTCCTCCCCGCCCGTCCTCCCCGCCCGTCCTCCCCGCCCGTCCTCCCCGCCCGTCCTCTCCGCCCGTCCTCTCCGCCCGTCCTCTCCGCCCGTCCTCCCCCTCCGTCCGCCCCATTCGCCGGCGTTTGCCCGCTCAACGGGAGCCGCGAAGCGAGGTACCAAAACGTATCGGTGGTTATCGATGGCCGGCCATTCGATTGCCTTCGCGGCGCGAGCGACCGAGCGGCGCGGGCCGGCGCGCCTTTCATCGCGCACAGAGGGCGCTGCAGGGGCAGCAGCAGGCGCATGGCGTCCGTGCGAGCACACACTGCCCCCTGTTCTAACATTAGCATTCTTTTGGGTTCAAGCTAATGCCCAACTATTTTTAAATTAATAGTTATGATATTTTGGTACTGCAAGATTGCTTCCTGCACTATGAACATTGTAACTCTTTGTGTTCATATTAATTATTCGTCGCGTTAATTGTAATTAAGACGAGACGGAGGTTACTACTGCCGTGTCCAGACTAAGCGACTCAGCAATTCGTTGCCGTCGTTACTAGTTTACGCAAACCTTGCAGCCTGTAAATTACGTCTCCACCCTTCCTCATGGAGAAGTCTCTCGGCCAGCCCTTCTTTCTTGGGGTTTGCATCGACTTAGCAGCGCGGCTACGTCTCCAACCATGGCTCGGAACCATGCGCCCTCCCTCCTCTCGATGGTGCTCGCGGCCCGGCCACGCCTGCTCCCCCGGCGCTTCTTACACCCCGGCCTGGTCCCCTCTCGCCCCACCCCTCTCGCCCCTCCCCTCTCGCCACTCCCCTCCCCTCACGCCCCTGCCATGGAAAACAGCCTCCTCTGCTTCAAATATGTCCTCGTTCCTTGCCATGCTTAAGACCCGCCTCTCAACACCACCCTCCCTCCACTTCTTCCGTCTGATACCACTTCGCTCTGCAGCTCCAGCTCCTGCTCTTTCTCCTCTGCATTGTCCCTCGCCTCCCCCTCCTCCGTCACCACTAGGGTTCTCCCCTCCGCTTCCTTCACTTTCTTGTCTCCTCCTCCACATCCACCCCAGTCCTTATTTTCCCTTCCGCTTACGACACTTCCTCTGCTACAACTTGAGATCCGCGTCCACTCTCCTGTCTCCTCCATGATCCCGTCTCCACCACATCCGCCCCAGTCTAGCCTGCCCTCCCCTTCCTTGCTGCTCGACGGGTGGCGCGCGGTGTCAAAGGAGCAAGACTTAAAAGCTTCCGAGTGTTTCATAGAAAGCCACTGTCACCCTTGATATATGGCGCCCTCGCCGGCTGGGAAAACACTGCGCTCTGGTGGCGGCGGCGACAAGCGGCGGGGGAGGGCGAGGGCGTGTCGCAGTCACGGCGGAAACTGTCGCCGCTAAGAGAAGGCATAAAGAGCTGGGGCAGCGGCAATGGCAGAGGCGATGAAGACGGCAGAAGAGCAGCAGCTGCCAATGCTTTGCGATTCCTTCGCAGCAGGTTGGAGGAGTATTCTCTACTGACTCCGCACACCGGCTCCACATCCAGGACCCAATGCCCGTTCACCGCGAGCATATCTACACATCAAGTGAAGTCGTACGCTTCCGCGGCCAGAATCATCAAGATTATCTTGGCTGTCCGGGTGGCGCCGCGTTGAAGGCTGAATTGCTTTGACGTTTCGATCATCTTTTCCCCCTCCTGCGATTGACGGGCATCCCTCCAGCTACGATTGGCCGACTGTTTCAGCTAATCGTACTTGGTCCCCACCCAAATATAAACCCGAGCGCAGACCACCCCGGCGCAGACCAGCCCTGAAGAAGATCTCAAAAGAGATGATCGAAACGTCGGCAATTCAGTCTTCAACGCAGCGTCACCTGGACAGCCAAGATAATCTTCATATCTAAACATCCCTGCCTCGATATCCCAGAATTTATTTGTTCGCGGACAGATCGTTTATGATAGGAGGTTGTAATAGTATTGAAAACGAGAAGTCATGGTTATGATTGTTGTAACGTATTTGATCGAAAAGTTTTGATTAATTTAGTGCTTACAGTAACAGAGGGTATTGTATACCTGATTGTACGAACCATGATTACTAAGGTAGAGACGTTGAAAGAAGACAGGATGTGCTTGGAATTAGAGAAGATATATCTCAGTACGGGGCGTGATGTATTATTACCTTTTAGAGTAGAAGGAGAAATTTTTGGCTTCAGATGCACGTGAGGTTACCGCAACTTGGCGCTCATTTAGGGATGGACATTAAAGTTGATTAACTAGTCGCACTTCTCATTTATTTCTTATGGTTATCTTAAAGTTATCTAAAAGAGAATGTCAAGGTTAATTTTCTGTCAATATACACTTAACCGATATAATACGTTGCTTGAAATTCCATCTTCGCAATCACAGAGGCAATTATGAACAACCAACACTCCGGAAATTACTTTATACTTAAAAATATATGCGATCATATTTTACTATAGCTATCATGAAGCGGAGTGGAAAAGATGCGTCCACTTCATTATATATCAATGGTATTTTTAGTTTTCGTCAAATTTCTTCTCTGCATCGTGACATCATTCACTATAAAGGATATTTTTGGTTTTGGCCAAATTTATTCTCTGCATCTTAATATCATTCAAGAATATTTTTGATTTTCGTCAAATTTCTTCTCATTATCATTCAATTCTATTTTTAGTTTTGCTCAAATGTCTTCTCTGCATCTTGCCGGCAGCAGGAGTTTGGAGGAGTTCAGAGTCCTTCGTCTGGACGCCATAGCCATATAGAGGAAACCAAGAACGACGCACGGATGATCAAGGGGGCTCGAGGCTCCAGCGGTTGGAACCCCTGGAGGCTGCCGGGCCCTCTCACAGGGCCATCGCCCCCCTGCGGCGCCCGAGCTCCGCCCTCCAGGCTAAGGGCAGTGCAAACACCCAAGGGCCGGGAAAATAAAGGAAACGAGAGGACACTCTCGAGCCAAAAGAGAGGCAATAAGGAAGTGCCCAGCATGTGGATTCTTGCATTTCCTTTAAGCTCTCTCAACGGTCGCAGAAGATGGGAACTGGGAAGCGATTTGGATGATTCAAGGGCATGAATGGTGGATAATCGTGCTTTTTATTTTGCCGAATATTCAATTTAAAACGTGACTTTCTACTGAACTACCCTTCTACGTAGCTATCTGGCTAAGAAAACCTCACCTATCCCTCTGACGATTCAACTTACCTACCTAACGTTCTACCTGAAGACTTGCCAACCTACCTAATTTACCTATCAGCGTACTTACATATTCATCTACCTACCTATTTGCTATCTACTCATTTGCACACCTACTCATCAACAACAAACCTAACTACCTATTGGTCTCCGTATACCTATTATCTACTAGCTAAAAACTTGTGATTACATCACCCAAAAAGGAGCTATAGAGAAGTTACAAACAGAATGGAAGCGCTTTACGGAACATGAAAACTCTTCCAAAATGTTGTTTTAATCCATTCAATACTTATTTTCAAAGACTAATGAAATGAGAGAGGTTTACTTACTCTGATACTCTGTAATTACTATTCATTGCGAACACAGATATGAACATGTTTCTGAAAATATATTGGAAATCTTTAATATTTACAAATATATATTTTTGTAGAGATCTGTAGAGGAAAACCACTCTATTCACCGTTACTCAGAAACGAAATACATCACATTTAATTACAATAACGGGATTTTGTCGTAAATAAACATGTTTCAAACGATTACTGGGCACTGATTTTGTACGCACTCCCCAAGGTTTAAGTGTAGGGAGATCACTCTTCGAACGTTAAGTGATCGCTATCTTCTCTTCGTTAATTCTAACCTCATACGCTCACACGCTTGCACGTACTAGATCAAGATCTTTCGTGCAGAAGGCACTACCAATTTACATAAACAGATAGCAACGATAGATAAGAGTTTATTTCATTTATTTGTCGGTTTTATTAAAATGTAGAGTTTATAATATGAAACACGTTAATAATATCAAGAGACAGCACTACCTCTCATGTACAAACAAGTAATTTGATAAAATATCAATTATCAAATCAAATTTAAAATTTCTTTCTTAACTAATATATTTTGTGTTTTAAATAGAGTCCTAAAGACAATATTTTAACTTTCCATTCAGACTTGACAATTAGGTATTGACAGAATTTGCTTGCAATAAATTGCTCTTGCTGCATTTATTAGCATTTAACGTAACTCATACCGATTACCAAACTTTTTCATAAAACATCAACACTAGTGCTATAAAACTGTTTAAGTTAGATGATACATTGTAAAATGTAAGTATTTGTCTATGGTGTGAAATTTCCTAGTACGTAAATATGAAGTTCAAATAAGTTGGTGCACAGCAACAAGAATGTAAGCCCAACATAATAACAACATGCATTATTAACTATAAATGGATTCAGATATATACGAGTAATATGTAACCAATCATCGTTTTTCAGATAAATGTATTCCTATTGCAAACGTTTTTTAATGTAGTATATAGTTTGATGTAAATAACTGAACCAATCTTTAGTAAGGTTGAAAACGCGCCACTCCAACTTAAATGGTTACATCACTAAAAATGCAAATTACAAAGATGGGAACTTATTCAATATTCAATAATACTGATTTAAGCAAACACGTCGTTGGAGTAAATACCACGAATATTTCTATGTGGCTTCTAAAATTGTCTAAAGAAATTACCATTTCTAGTTTCTTTTCCAATAACGGCAGACGACACAATAGTATCACAAGCCAAATTTCATTCTGTGGAAATGATAGAGAGGTTTGAGAAAACCTGACTTAAAAACCTGTTTTTTATAATCAAGATGATGTTGATAGCATCGAAGAAGATGTTAACTCCTATGTCCGCTGGGGTTGATGCAATACAAATATGACCCCAGCTCTCCGTAGTCACAAAAAACAGGCTCTTATAATTTATTGAGCGTTAACTGAATTTGTTTTAAAAGTTGAAATCCATAGTTGGCTTTCAGCACATGGGGATTGCAATGTTGTTAGTTTTTCGCAAAGAGTTTACCAGTGAACTAAACAACATTCTAAAGAGTCAAACAAACATGTAGCATAAGAAAACTGCAAGATTTTTAGTCTCATCGAATACTGATCCCAAAAATTAAGTTCATTCCCTGATTTTAAATAACCCACTTTTGACCCACTTTAGCAAGCAGCTAACCATATGCACGTTAGTTTCCGCACAGGGGAACACCGAGTTCGCTTGTGGAAAGACATTCTTTTGTTGAAAAAAAACGTGCGTCCCTATACTGCTATGCAGGTTCTTCAAATCTATATTTAGAGATTTCAGAGCATCCCGGATAAACTTCCGATCTTGTCATTGTAATTAATATCTGTTTGATCTAATTACAGATACGTTAAAAGGCCGAAGATTTTCTTTCGTCTTACGCGTAAGCAAGTAGTGTACACGTGGATTTCTGCTCAATCGAAAATCATTTTTACTGAGATTAACGTAAAGTTGTTTTTATAATGGAACAAGCACATTGAAAAGGTATGTTTCTGTGTTAAAAATCTTCCCCAAATGGTTTGTACGTCGTAATCATGTAGAAACATTAAGTGCAGATATTATTGATTTATCCTCATATCTCTATTGTCTCCAACAAATCGAGATCCGACAAATGTATATTTTATTACCAATATCTTCAAGCATTATGAAATATGGAATTATTTGTTTGGACAATACTCCGTGTGACAGAAAAATTAATATGGCATACTGGGCTCATCTGAAAAGTGTGATGGGATTGATAATCATGTTAACTATTAATGTTTAATTGAAATCATATTATAACTACTCTTACGATGGTAATAAAGTGAGATGGGAAAATATTGTCAACACAGTTCCAGCTCAAACCCAGAAAGCAGCTATCTTAGAGCGTTGCCTCAACGAGTAATTTAGTCGCCCCTGCAACCAATCGTATAGGCAATTTGCACGCCGCTCGTGAAGTGCGGCACAGCGTGCAGACGCCGCCGCAGGGGCGTTGGGGGAGGCCGGAAAGTGGGGTGTCGTGGGAAGTGCGTCCCCTTTCCGATGTGAGGGACGAGATAATAACACTAATTCGTTGCGGAAATTCTCAAGATCTAATTTGCGACTCGAGGGAACATTGCGGACGAAGTTTGGGGGTGTCGCATTTCGAGGGAGGGTGGGCGGGGCGCGTGTGATGAGATGGGGACGCGGCATATGCATACTTATTGCATTCCAGATTTCATTTTGGGGAGACGGAAATATCTTTTTGTTTATAAGGTGAAGAAACCTCAGACGGATGAAAAGCAACAATTTTTCACCTTTTATTTACGCACCGTATGTTATTTTGAATTTTCGGAAGGGGCAAAAATGAAGTTATCGCTTTCCTTTAAATCGTTTTAGTTTCTGTAGCTCTGTGACGAAGACTTGGACATGCGGAGATTGCTAGTTACGGTGGAAGAAATACATTATTATCACCATATGTCTTCGTTAATCGACCCCAAATGTCAAATGATACATGTTAATTTTCGTCACAAAAGGAAATAAATTCACTTTTCTTAGAGTTTCACATGTTGTCTTACACAAGTTATTTTACGTTATGAACAGATAAATATACATATTTATTATTATTGTAATTATTATTATTATTATTATTATTATTATTATTATTATTATTTATTATTATTATTATTATTATTATTATTATTATTAAAAGCAATATGAAATTCAAAAGTTCTGACCAGACAATATTACTGCACTGAACATAAAAAATGAAGAGAAACCAGTTAAATCAAAATACAAATTAGGAAAAGAAACTTCATGAACTCACAACGTTTCAAAATGTATGAAAATTTTGAACTCATTCACTACGTCAACGAGTATATCAACGTGAATAAATATTTTTTTCCCAAAGTATTCGATACCCTGTGAATGAACTGAAACACGCACTTCATTTTACCACCGTCAAACAGTAGACTTGGTAACATCTCGGCTCCGTCCATACATCATTTAAGCCCTGAGAGCGTTTTCCGATCAATCATATGAATCGAGCCGCGTTACACGGCCGCGCCGGGTGGGGCGGCCGACGGCAAAGCTCCCCCGCCGCGCCGCCGCTCGCGTCGCCCATGGGCACCAGCAGCAACCAACTGCTCTAGGCGGGGCTGCTCAAGGACACCACGCAATATGGGGCGCCAGTAACGGTCTCATTCCCCAGTTTTCCTTATCCTTTGAGCAAATGCTCAGATGGCCTCTTGTTTTGCTTCTGGACATTAACGTAACTTCGTTATCTGTGCACGTCTTCTAGAATTCAGTGAGAAATACAATTATTCAAATTCTCCATGTTAGTGAAGTATTATTTCTTCTCGAAGAACATGATGAGCGATAAGAGCCCAAATTTATTGGTGATTTACCCTAGAAAATAGATTTTATTATATCGGAGGGAATTTATTTGGTAACATTCTTGTAAAAAACGTTAATTTCCTTCTGTATTCAAAATTCAAGTAATATATGGTTTAGAATAGCGATCACAGAATTATGAAAACGTACACAGAATTCACTTTGCCTCATAGCACGTCACACACAGTTTTAACTGTTTTTGGCGTAAAATAAAAGAAAGTCTTTCCGTACTAGGTCGAGATAACCGCGTACTGGGTTGAGGATGTCAACAATTCCTTTTCTTTCGGTCGTTCTTAATGAACCAAGGACTGTTAAATCCTTAAGTGGATGCTCCTTTCTCGATTTGGTTGCGTTCAGCCGCTGTTACACCACAGTGCCACCAACATATCGCTACAGACAAGTTTACGTTTATTATATATTCGTGTCTGAGCACTCTTTCAGGAGATATAGCCTAAAAACAAACCACATTCTCTTATGGGTAGACGTTCAAATCAATTGTGTTTCTCGAAATCCATATTCCCCGAAAACGTCATATTACTGTAATGGTTTTGTACATAACGATTTCATCTGAACGCACATTACAGATTGATTGGTTTATGTCTCGGACACCTCAGCTACTAAGATCTTTAATGCCATTAGGGTAGCCAACTTTAACGTGGGAAGAGCCGTTTACATCAACCTCTGGATAGTGAGATACGTCGCAAACCGAATACAAATCTTGGTTTGCAGGAGAATTTCCTTGCTGGTAACTCTCCCAGAATGATACTACCCGACCAATATGAAGCTCCAAGCTGGTCACTAAACATGTCTCCCGACACATGTGTGGTACATGCACCCGACTGAATAGGGGAGAGAACAGCACATCGTAGAGAAAGGAATGTCCGCGAATGGAGCGTCGCCCGTTTTTTAGGGTGCTGACATGATTTTGAAATTGCAGCGGGGCGCGGCGCGACTTGGGGTAGCGTTGTGATGCAGGGCCTGTGAAGCGGACGGGATGGAGGCGGGGCATAGACGCTGAGGCAAGAAAAATGTAAGTAGAAGGGGAGCGGCGGGGCGTGGCGAGACGCGGCGTAGAAGGGCGGGGCGCGGAGGGTGGGCAGCGGTGTGGAGCGTCGTCTCAATAGGCGCGGCGTGGAGAGGCGAGGAGTGGCGAGGCGTGGCGAGGCTGAGTGTGACGTGGCGTGGTGAAGCGGGGAGAGCCGGGACGCGGTGGGTGGGCAGTGGTGTGGCGTGGCTCGCGTGGCGCAAGAGGCGAGTGGTGCGGGGCCTGGCTAGGCGCGGTGTGGCGAGGCGAGGCGTGGCGAAGCGTGGCGAGGCTGAGTGTGGTGTGGCGTGGCGTGGCGTGGCGGGCGCCGGGGGGACGGTGTGGAGGGACGGGGCGAGATGGGATCTACTCTGTGAGATGGGCGATCGAACGGAAGCGCCAGCTGAAAGCGACCAACCTTCGAATGCAAATTTATTTCCGTTTGTTTATCGCGAGAGCGTGATCCGTTGACTGACGGATCCAACGCAGCTCAAAGTTCACTTATCAGCGTAGGCGGAAGGGCGAGCTCGTACGTCTTCCATCGATTCACCATGGGTTCGATTTTCGAACAATCCATATGCAATTTGAAGCCAACAAAGGGAGCCCTAGGCTGAACGCAAATAATCAAATGTGCTGACCACATTAGGTTTGGTTTAAAGAGCATTTTTTTAAAATCTAACCAACAAGATGTTACTCAGTTAAAATACAACATAAGACCTTACACAGGAGTACGAAATAACGAAAACTAATACGACAAATGAAAATTCGAGTATATCAAAAATTGTACCGTATACTCAAAATACCGGTACCTTAACACTAAATTTTCTTTTGGTGGTTTGAATTTTTTAAATTTGTAAAAAATGTTTAGTATTTGGAATATTTTCGAATCTAATTTCAAAATTAGGTACTTGAAAGTGTTTTTTTTGGTTATTTAAGGTCGCATTAACATCTAGATTATTAGTGACCACTATTGGCATTAACGTTATGGTAACTATGAAGATGAAACGAAATGGTAATGATACGGGGTGAAGCGACGAACAGAAGTAAAACCATGCCCGAGGCGGGACTCGAACCCGCGACCCTTCGGGCCTGGCGATCACTACGACACTACTGCCTTAGCGATCTCGGCCACCGGACCGACCACTTGAAAGTTTTATTACCCTAAGTGTGTGTGTAAAGGCCAAAGCATGCATGCCTTCCATGTCTAATTCCAACTTAAACCGAACAAAGGGTGTATTAGATAACACGAGTTGCGTAGGGGAGGTAAAGTGTGTTATGTTGACAAGGAACAACAAATATTTTGCATCTGAATGAGATCTGACTGCTAGTGGGAAGTTTCTAGGCTGATGAAAGGCAATATCTGTAGTTCCTAGTATATCCATAGTGAATATCATTCATGTATGCAATCTTTTAACATGTTTTTATCTTCTATTTCTTTCTCTTCTTCATGATTCAGGGAGGGAGCATTTGAGATCGGAGACAGTGACCGTGTGAAATGAATCATTACTATGGTCATGAGTATGTATTATGAGGGTTGGGGGTTACTTTCGCCCTAATTTCATGCTGGCTCCAAGCAACCTCATTTTAGGTTATTAGCATACTTCTCGTTTCATCATAATTTCACCATGTTTAGTAGTTTTCATATCGTTATTTTGCACGCAACAAAAATACGTTGTTTTTATCATGAGACATTTCCTTATACCCAACTAAGCGGGAATTGTTGTTCAAGCTACCACGTCTCAGAAATTATCCATCGTTCCAATCTGTTATAGAAATAGTGAATCACCTCTCTGTCGCAAAGGTTCTAGACTCCAATAACATTTAAAACATTTTTTTTTCTTTTTTTCGTTTGGAGTTACGTAAATCTCTAGGACTCGAGTAGCCCGATGTTACGGTACCTACATGGTTTGGGACTCACTACATGAGTCACAAATTATCGGCCTTTTCATGTTAATACGTAACATTTACACCGAGTGATCCACATAATTTGTCTGATAGTCCGAGTTCCTTGTTACACGTGATCTTTATTCTTTTCAACTAATTGTACGATTTTTAGTTTTATTATTCATACAACGGAATATGTGGTTGGATTTAATACAATGTGTTAAATACTTCTTAACCGCTCGGTGCCTAAATCACCCGAGTACTGTTTCGGAAGCCACTATTCTTTCAAAAGTGTTAACAATATTTCGAACTTTTCAGTACCTTTTCAGGAAATTTTTAAGCCCGTAGTTGTCCGCTTGTCTTTCAATTGTTTCTAGGATTCGCCAAGAAGTTTCGTCGCAAACGAACTGAGGCCCCTGAGTCGCCCATGCGTCTCCTTTCATTATTAAATCTTCTCTCGCAATTTCCAACAATTGACGATCCAGAGACAAAGAAATCATTTACTTCAATCACACACCGGGGTAAGTGTTATTTAGAAATGTTCATTAACCATGGTATATTTAGATTGCATCAATGTGTACGTTTAATTTAGTTTCCTCTTTTTCATAAAGCATTTCTCTTTGTTTCTGTATATTCTAAAATAAAATACTTGTGCAAAACATACATTAACTATTCTTAAATTGAAAAAATGTTTCTATTATGAAGCTGATATTTATATTAAAATTGAAAATATTTACAAAATATAATTTATTTTTTTACTATACAAAGTAAGCACAGAAAAGCTTCTTTCCTACATGTAATGAAAAAAACAACACAAAAAAGAACAATCTCATTATGTTTAATGTGTGAAGCTGCATGTGCGATTTACTCATTAAATCCATGAAGTTTTAAAAGAAAATTCCTGGAAATTAGCTAATTACTTGTTCTTGTTTTCAAAGTATTTAGCTAAACTTTAAAATAAATACGTATTCATTTAAGAAATAAAAGAGCTTATTTACTGTTTTTTGCCTTTTCTACTGCAAGGTGACAATCACGAAAATTACGCTCATACAACCATGTTAAGCAAATGATTTAAAACTGTTTCAATTTGGGAATTTATGCATTATATTCTTTCATTTTACACATAAATTATATTTAAAAATGAGACTGACTTTCCCTAGGTTTGTAAAGTAGATAATATTTTTTGCCAACTAGTAGCTACTGAATAGAATTATGTGGTGCCAACTGCTAATACTTGCGACATGTCCCATATTAACAGCAAGGCTCTAGGAGCAGCAGATAATTAAAGTTGTGTACGCTTTGTGACGTTCTTTTCCAGTAGTATTTATTTGAATCTCATATGCATGCTATCACCTCTCCTATAGGTTCCTGTCTGTCTCTTAGAATTGCCCGGATTAGCAAATGAAGGCCGTTTAATGCTGCTGTTTCTGTGATTGTATAAATGATGCCTTTCTTTTTATTAGTATACGAAAGGATCAACAGGAACCAAATTTATGTTTTGTGCATTATTAACTCATGTACAATTTGAATGCAATTTAAAACGTCAAAACATAATATTTAGGGAGGAGAACTTTTTTGGCCTCCGGCATCTGTTTTTAGACATGTTTTGATGAGAAATATTTATTTTACTCAGTAGAATTCACGTCAGATTTACACATTATAACATTTTAAAACTTGTTTGTAAATATTTTTCAAATACAATTTAATATGAATTAATAAGCAGTAATGACTTACGTATAATAATTCTTCAGCCTAAGAATTTTTTTTTGAATTCAGAGCAATATTCGCAGTCGTCTTACCTGCAAAAATAAAACATTATATCAATATACAAAATGACCACTAGTACAAAATGACAAAAAATAAAGGATATTGTTCTGTTGATTGATTGTTCGAGAACCAATCAAATGAAGTATGAATTTATAAAATACAAAAATACACACAGATTACAATTCACATACAAAAATGATTTGGTATTTTTTATAAACTGGTGCTAAAACCTAATATTGCGTATAATATAAAACATGTTACATTGCGTATAGTAAAAATGAAACATGTCACATCTCTATTATATAACGCATAAAACCGAACGAATGAATAGAGAAACGTTTTGCCGCCAATCAATTGTTTGGTACCAAGAAGCCACGAAGTATGAATTCTTACTTGTTAAGAAAGTCATTGACTATACGTTGGAACGGGATTATCCACTTTTGTGTTCCTGGGGATTAAGATATTTTCTATTGAAAATACGCAGTTTTCTGGTTCCCTGTTACAGTACCTTTTCTCTTCTTGAGATGCAAGGACTGGAAAGTGACAATCATTGTAATCTGACTTGAAATGTGTATGACAGTTTTACGGAATATTTACCAGATGAAATTAAACAATTAAACTTGGTACACAAATTTGAGTTAAAAATAAAATATTTTCTGCTGCACTGTTTCTATGCAACTGATCGTCAAAAAGAAAAATAATGTTAACTTTAACAAAACAATGATATAGTATAATGAATTAGTTTATATTTGCACAGTGTAATTTAAAAAAAAAGACTTAATATGCCTGTAACAAGTAATGTACTTCAGCTTCCGGTTAATGACCCCCATCTCGATCGGGTTTTTATCCAGTTTCCCTGATCCATTGAGCAAATGCTGAGATGGCCCCTTGATTTGCTTCTGGACGTAAATGTAGCTTCACTAAGCCCACGTTTTGTTGAACTTTCCTTTTGCTTGTAGTGGTAGTAGAGCTTAGGGTGAGTTTCTATTTGTTAGCAATAGAGAAAAATCAAATATGTTTGTTCCTTTACCATTACAAAGAAGTTTTCTATAATTCGGCAACGAAAATATCCAGTTTTTGAAATGTTAATATCTCGCTTTTTTAATTTATTATTATTATTATTATTATTATTATTATTATTATTATTATTATTATTATTATTATTATTATTATTATTATTATTATTATTACTATTATTATTATTTCATCTTTCAACTATTAATAGTTCAATTGTTTGGGAGGGACTCTGAAACTCAAGAAAGCGTGTGCAGATGATTTTCTCCCCCATACGTCACATACACTTTTTGTCTGTTTTTGACTGTTTATTACTAAATAAATAAGTGAATAAATATGGGATGTCCTCTGCATTGTCTACTATTACAACCCTCGGGGTACTGCTCACAGACATACCCAAACATTGTTTGGCGTCTGAATCTAATCATTAGTGCATGATGCATATTACCGCTCTACGAGCAAGACAAGTTCACTATCAATATTTGTCGGAGGGACTGTGCAATCGGAAGCTAACCTAATCTAGCAAATCAACTTCGGAGAACTGGCTGTTCGCAATTTACAGACGCAGATGGAACGAGTAATGTACACTGTCAGAAGTCAGAACTCAGACGTAAATATGAGATAATTCTATTTCATTTTCTTCAAGATAAGAACGTTCGTAGCAATTAAATTTATAATGGAGTACTGTCACACGTAAAATAGAAAAAAGTAATGAACTAGAGTACGAATATTCCTAGAAGTTAAAATATATTTTTTAGTTTTTCGAATTATTAAGTATTTTAATTAACATTAAAGGACGTTGGAGTCCTATTATTTTATTACTATTTGAAATATTAAACGAAATAGAAATCCATTGAATTAATGTTAAAGAGCTCTTCGTGCATTTGTAATTTTGTTTTCGAAATATTCTGTTCTTCTTAGAATAATCTTAATAAGAGGACTGAAGCTAAAGTTGAAAGCATTTAGATTTTAACTGAGAAAAATTACGTTTGTTGAATATGATTACTTAATTAGGCGTGCATTCACAAATTCTGCACTTCAAACACAACTAGTAATAGTACGTACAGTAATGGTACAACAGAACATTTCTTTTGTATTTCTAGTAATGGCAACGGGATATTACAACTCTGCAATTTCTATCGTACTAACACTTCAATTACCAATTGGAAAAACAGCAACCAAAGAAAGAGAGACATTTCTTTAATTTAACATAAAACAGAAGCAGACAATTTCTAAGATAAAAACAACACATTATCATAACCTCAATACCGGTTTTATGGTAATAAATTAAAACTTCAATACATTTGAGCTGTTGTAAGTGAAAATGTTACCATAATATTTTTCTCTGCGTACTTTACAAACGTAATATTCACTAAACTTGCTAATCTAAATTATTCTTAACAGTTAGTAAGTTTTAAACATGCAGTGATTAGAAAGCGAGTCTAGAATTGGACACTTACACGTATTTAAAAATGCGACTAAATTAAAGTGGTCTCCCAGCGAAATCCACACATATTAGGGCAATTGGGGGTAGAAAGTGGATTCTCAGAAACTAAATGCGATTATTCGAAGATGACATAGCGTTAGAGTTTCGTAGCAAGTGCAGTCGCGAGAGCGCTGGCTGTGCACACGGCCACTGCCACATCGCTGCAGATTCACCTGTAATTGCGATTAGGGCGGCCGTGTCGGCGGAGGCTGGCTCCGGGGGGGGGGCGTTTCAGAGAAGAGCCACATCGCACACCCAGGCACCTCTCACGCCCGCTGCCCACACACGCAGGCGGAGCGGCAACGCACCACGCCTACTGCACCCCATGCTCCACGCCCGACCCTGCCCGCCCTCTGCCCGGCCACTGCCCGGCCACTGCCCGGCCACTGCCCGGCCACTGCCCGGCCACTGCCCGGCCACTGCCCGGCCACTGCCCGGCCACTGCCCGGCCACTGTCCGGCCACTGCCCGGCCCCTGCCCGGCCTGCCCGGCCACTGCCCTACTGCCCGGCCACTGCCCGGCCACTGCCCACTGCCACTGCCGGCCACTGCCCGGCCCTGCCCGGCGCTTGCTGCCCGGCCACTGCCCGGCCACTGCCCGGCCACTGCCCGGCCACTCCCGGCCACTGTCCGGCCACTGCCCGGCCCCTGCCGGCCCCTGCCCCCCTGCCTCTGCCCGCCCCTGCCTGACTCTCTCTCCATCCTTCTGTCTCCACCCTTCCTCTCTCTCTCTCTCTCTCTCTCTCTCTCTCTCTCTCTCTCTCTCTCTCTCTCTCTCTCTCTCTCTCATACACACCCATACTCACGCCTCGCCTACCTGGGAGAGCCGCCTCCATCACTCCAGCCCCGTGCCCCGTGCGTCGTATCCCCCTGTCAATCCTCATTCCCGCCTCGCCCACAGCCGCAGCCCTGAGTTCCACCCCCGTGTACATAGGGCGCGCGGTGACTCAGAGCCGGTATCCCGAGGACGTGCCACGTCTCACGCTCCACCGCTACCTGTCTCCACCCACCCAATCGCCCACCGCCCCGCGCGCCCAACGAGCAAGGCAACACCTCCCCGCCCCTCCCCACCGCGCCCCGCCATTCGCCTGCACTTAGGCGCGGCACTCCGCTCGCCTAACCGACTGCTCATCAGCCTAATCCTAATCACGGGCGGGGGCGCGCGCGCGCCTAACTAACCACCCCGCGCCCTCTCGCGGCCCTTTGACGGACCCCCCCCCCCCCCCCCCTGATTATCAGATGGCCCCGCCACGCGCGCCCTCCGCCCTCCAGCGGCCATTGGCGCGATAATGTTTGGGGGCGGCGGCCCGCGCCGCATTGGCGCCTCCGGTGGGGCAACGAGGCACGCGCCCTCGCGAGATAGGGCATCCCAATAACACCTTTTCACTCACAGAGCGGTTGGAACAGAAATTTCAGTGTCCAAGTGGGAAGTATTGATGCTATTTGATCACTCAAATATTAATTATCCAACATATGACTGTACTGATGCAAACATCAAAACCGCGAAAATCCAACGAAAGGCGCGAAAAAACTTTGAACCATATTAAAGAAATTAAAAAAAAATGTAATGTCTGCATGAAAATATTCCTAAATATTATACAATCGTTTCAAATTTGCACGGTCTTCATTACATCCAGATAAATGGGAAAAATATGGTTTTAGAAAATTTTCTGTGTGCGGCTTAGAATCTAATGTAATTCACAGACACACGTTTTAGGAAACAGTATAAATGTAACTAGTTTATAATGGTAAGCTTTGTTGCGTGAGTCCATGTTTTGAATGCGAGCAGCGTTAGGGGCTCGTTTTCGATTCGTGTAAATGTAACAAAGCTATCATTATCTATCAGTGGAAAGGTTTAGAGCCGTTTTTATGATAAAAAAATGATAATTGCATTAACGTTAAGACAAAATTACGCCCAAAGCTATTTTTTCAAAGACTCTGACCTTTACTAATGATATGATTTTCTAGAACAAATTTAATTTAAGAAAAAAAGGCTATCTTCTATATTGTGCTTTTACTATGCCATTTTTTTGTAATTTTCGAAAATAAGGAGAATTCATAAAAAATGGGAAGAGCTCCGTATTTTACCAGTCTTTGATACAAACCAAGAGATAATTTAAAGAAAAAATTGGAGTAGTTTTGAGAACATATCTGTTTTAAAATTCCCTATATTTCACGTAAAATTATTAAAAAAATACTTATATTCTCGAAACTTTGAAGAACATGATCTTATTTCAAAATCTGTCTTTGAACATATTTGATTAACCCTTTATGCCCCGACGTGACTTGCAAGTCCCGTGGTCTTTTTCCGCTTATTGTTAAACAATGATTTATGATTTTGTATTGTGATACTGACGGCACTCTTGATCGCCTTCTGTAGTGCTAAGATGACGTGCTAGGATCACGTAGTACTTACTGTGTCCACTAGATATTAGCATTTTGTGTGGTCAGTGTGTTAAGGAAACTGGCCTTTGTTGTAATTTCGATGTTAACTTTTTGCATTGTTTGAAACTGAAGGAGAAATTGTAATAGCAGTGTTTGTAAACTCGGAAGTCAAAGAATACGCATTGTTACGACAACCGATCTACAAAGTGTGATATTGTCCTAACAACGCGAATTTTTTTACTTCCGTGAAGGCAAACAATGCTATTATTACTAACGCTGGATGCCGATTCTATAATTAAAACCGAACCCAGGGTTATTGGCTTATCACAATATCTGTTTATTATTTTCTACTTGTATCTCGTACGTTCGGAAATAGGACGTTGGTACTCGTACATGTCAGGAAAGAACATGGGTAAGAAATGGGGTTATGTTTTATTTTGTTTCAAAATGTTTCTTCGTTAGGCGATTACAAACGATGTTTTTGTTGATAATTTGTTGGGATATTATGCGTTTTTAATTCTCTGTATTTAAAATGGATCGGAATACCCTGTCGGAAGATGTAAGATTAGTGGAATTCGAATTTCCCTAGCATTAAGACGTCTACGATGAGGAAGATGACAGCGTATGTGAAAGAGGCGTACATTTGACAAAAGTGTTTGATAGTTTTCAATGTTGAAATACTTAATAGTGGTCAAGATAACAGAGACACTGTAAAACCATTACCTTCAAATTTGAATCATTCTTCGTATGAAGTATAAATGAGAAAAAATGGAAGACGTTTGTGAAAGTGACGGAAAGACCACATTGCTTACAAAGTATACGAACATTTTGATACATTAATGAGTGTAAAAATACATAAAATTGCACATATTAAAATATTATTTTACATTAGATTCATCAGAATGCATGTTTTCTCACTGTATCACAGTGATTGGAATCTATTCAGATATATTTATCAGGAAAATTGCTGGGCGGGGCGGAGTGGGTCGGGGCGAGGGGAGCGCGGAGGGACAGGTGAGGCGGAGCGGGAATGGTAAGCGGGGCAGGGCGGGGCGGACCGGAGAGGAGCGGTGCCGTGCAGTGGTGGCGGCGAGGGGCGGGGCGGGGCGGGGGGGCGGGCGGGCGGCACGCTTGGCAGCGCAAATTGCGCGGCGCCAAGGCGTGTCGGTGGGCGCGCAGGAATTTACATGTGCATAAACACGCCCCGGGGCTCGCCTCGCCTCGCCTCGCCTCGCGCTCGAGGTATCGACAGGGGGGCGGGGGAGGGGAGGGGGAGGGGAGGGGGAGGGGCAGCGAAGCGACGCCGCTGGAGGCGCCGCCCCGAGGCGGAGGAGAGGCACGCCCTGGCGCCTCCAGCAGGACACGGCCAGGGCTCGCCTCCGCCTCCTGCCTTCCAGCCTCAGAAGACAGGCAATTGCAACTCCTTTTCATCCAAAGATAGAATGTTTGGGCGGGCATCACTTACGGTACATTTTATTTAAATATTATTTTATTGAAATCATTCTTTATCAATCGCATTATTATTGGATTGATTGATTTTTTTGCGTGCGTCAACGGCTTTTTCGCAATTAGTCCCGTAAGTGTAGTGCATTTTTTCTAGGAAAATGGCGGTGATCTTCCCTCACTAGATGGTGAGATCCGACGCCGACTAACCGTCGGCTAGTGGAGTTTCCCCCTAACCAGGACTCTCCCACCAGAGGGACAAACTCTAAGATCCCGACCGGTCTCCCGAAATCTGTTTGTGTAAGTGTGTGTTTGTAAGGGGAGAGGATAGGTCAAGGAAGAGGAAGGACAGATCGCGCGCGGTCCGTGGTCCATTTGGTAGGGTTTTGCTCCGGCATTCGCCTGGTGTTGATCGAAGAAACCACGGAAAACATACCGAAATCATGCCGCCGTCAGTACTCGAACCTAGGGCCTTCCGGTCAGAGACGCTGCAGTGACATCAGTTGATGCACTAAGCTACCGCTCCCGGTGAATTATTATTTAATTAAAGAAAGTTGTGTGCTTATATTTCAGACAAATCCCGTTTTGTTCCAGTCTTAATGAAATTATGTGCACCTGATCTTCGAAAGAAGAGAAAGTTACTGTCTGTATAAGATTTCCTAAAACTACTCGTCTCTCTTTTCTTATCCTTCAAGTAAAAGTTAAGGCGGAAATCAAAAATAAAATAAACGTGAAATAATCTAATTGAATATAATAAATATATAAAGTAAATGACTAATGAACAAATTCTAAGCAATAAAGTATGTAAACATAATTCAAAGTTCGGTTCCTTATAGGTAATATTGGGCAGGCATGTTAATTTGTTACACCTAGTAACCAATTTTCGTGATATTTTGAGCACGTTTGCAGCTTGCATTGTCCGCTACAGCATGCGAGCATGTATTCCCTTTTGGATATGGAGCGAAGACAGGGGACGTTGCCCAGGTCTGCAGGAGCGTCGGGTCTTCCCAAGCAGGCCAGCGCAGGGGCATTTCCACACGCCTTAATTAACACATACAGACGACATCGATGTGCCACTAACACATTTGAAGTGGTTCTGAAAGCACGTTTCTCGTAAACCAAAGGACACCCAAATGTCGTCGGTCTTGAAATTCAAGGAGAGGAATAAATACTTTCTCAAAGATTTGCTCGTGATATTCCACGTCACCGAAATCTCTTTGCGATTTTATGAATCTGAGGTTGACTGTGTGTATTGTCCTCACGCAATTACAAGGTACGTGATGTTCAGATGCGTGGTGTCTACAGTATTCCAGATTCAATTACGAGGGGATTACAGAAGTATGATTCTTGTAGCATGAAGGTTTTGCAGGTAATTAAAATTAATTCTGTGGAAAATCGAGAAAATGTTTGACAGATTGAAGATAAAACCTCACAGATTTCCGTATAAGTTGGCGAATGGAAATTTCAATGCAGAAAAAGGCCTATGGTTTGTATTTTAATTTACATACCTCATGCTCTAAGAGCACCCAGTTATTATTTTTCAGAGAATTCCCATTTAGAAAATATTCGTTTCGTTGGACCGCCAGGCTAAGAAAAAGTGTAGTCAGATGTCGTATGTAGAAACTGCGTGGGGAGGAAACTGTAATATAACAGTCTATGCGAGGTTCCTTGAGATTGACCATTATCGCGCCTGCTGAGATGTACTATGGCATAAGCAATAAAACAATTATATCTTCAACACATTTAACCAAAATTGGGATCTTCATGAGGGTGAATCTGAACATGAGAATGAAATTAGTGGTTTTAGAGAGAATAGAATGCGTTAGCGTTTGCGACTTATTGAATTGACCGAGGCACTGAGAGAAATTTCTTGCCGCAACAAAATAGCATCCAGTCCTCTTGACGTAACTTCCAGTATCCGTCTCTCTTTATTGGCAGTCTCGCTTGTATTTTTCGTGGGCAAAGAAGCGGGCGGTGAGTCAGTAATCGCTGATTGTTTTTACTGTAATGTATCGATGGTTGGCCTCGCGCACCGTTATGCAACAAGCACTCGCCACCGCAGGAAAGATAGAGCGGCGGGCCTCCTCGAGCACTGGGTCCCAGCATCCGGCTGTCGACCTCCCTGATAGTTAGTGCGTTATTTTACGCGGCGAGACTCGGGCCATCTGGCCATCTCTTCCGTCTGACCACCCAAATATTACAACGCTCCTTTCATCATCTAGCGGAGACAGAATGTATTATCTTGGGTGACGAAACCGGCAATTTGAATTTAGGTCAAAGGCTTCTTTTAGGCTTGAGGATCTTTTACATGCTACAAATCTACTACATGGGACAGTCGGTTTTACTTTCCCTCCAAAGAAAGGCGTGCGAAGGAGCTCAACTTATTATTAAATTATTTCCCCATCTTTGTAATATCATTAATTATTATTACTATCCCCCTTTTTTATTTTTCATATTCATTCTTTCACCTACCGTTGGCTAGTGGGGTTTCCTCTTACCAGGACTCTCCCACCAGCGGGGCAACGCCCCAGTCGGGACAAGCTCGAAGCTCCCGACCGGTCTCCGGGAATATGTGGTAGTGTAATGCATGTTAGTGTAAGGGGAGAGGATAGGACACGGAAGAGGAAGGAAATATCGTGCGACATCCGTGACCCGTTTGTTAGGGTACTTCTCCGACATTCGCCTGGTGTTGATCGGGGAAACCACGGAAAACTACCGATCAGTGCAGCCGAGCTGCACTCAAGCATTTGGCTTCTTCTTAAGCCAACCGCAGCCGACGCGGCGGTCTTGGACATCTGTTTTCTCTCAAACAACGCGGTGTGCCTGTGGGCATCTGCGCGGTTCTGAGAATCGCCTTTGTTCCATTGGTCGACGGATTGCATCGCAGCAGCAGTTGAAACTTTTTTCCTAAACAAAAGAACGGTTTTCACCGGTGCGTCGGCGTACCGAATGTTTCACATTGGATGCAATGGGCAGGTTGAATCGACTTATAAAAGAACGCTGCCGTCGTTTATTACCTACTCTAGCTATGATGCGTCGACGGCCGTATTGTTTTCCGAGAGAGACCGCTCCTCTCTGCCCATGATAATTCCGTCACCCGCGCCCTCGTGTATTCTTTGAAGCAAGTGCGTGACGCGCCGCGGCACGCAGGACCGCCAGATGGTACGCCCCCCCCCCCGCGCCGAGTGGTGACCCTGTGCTACTCCAATCTTATAATAGTACATTCTGAAACGATGATGTAATGAAGGGTATTAACACACAAATGTGATATTTGGCTACGAGCGAGCATCGTAAACTTCACACGGATGTATTAACACCCATTACATCGAGTTTCCTACGGTACTTTTTCGACGACTTCTATTAGTTAAACTTTTACATTGTATCTTTTCGAGGCAGTTAACGTGCAGGATTACACAAAGTCAACCTAACCCTACCCTCGCATGCTGCCGCAGGTGGCTGTAGCTAGCAGTCTGCGTGCGAGGGAGTACTGCACTAGTCAAATAGATTCAAAGTGAAATTACGATCCAATGTATTTTAAATAATATTCCACGTAAAAATTACTAATAATAAAAGAAATTAAAACTGACAAGCTAAATATAATATTAAATGCAATTTAATGTACACAATCGAACGAAATATTTAGTAGAACGATTGTCAATACTCGTTTGTAAACTTCTCTGTGGTTAGGCAGGAACCTGTACCATAATATAATCAGTAATGTAATGAGTATTATTATGCAACTGCTTGCAGCCAACAAATGACAGCATTATACAATGGGAGTAGAAACAGCATTATAATACACCGCGTTCTGTTACAAAACAAATGAGAGAGTGTACAGAAGAAACTAGTGCCAACCCAACAAAGCGCCGGAGCAGTACCCTAACAAACGAGCCACGTACCGCGCGCGATCATTCCTTCCTCTACCTCGTCCGATCCTCTCCCCTTACACACACTTACACTAACATGCACTACACTACCACATATTCCGGAAGATCGATCGGGAGCTTAGAGCTTGTCCCGGTTGGGGTGGTGCCCCGCTGGTGGGAGAGTCCTGGTTAGTGGAAACCCCGCTAGTCGACGGTAGGTCAGCGCCGGATCTCGCCATCCAGCGGGGGAAGATCACCGCCATCTCCCGAGGAAAGCATGCACTGCAATTACGGGCCTAATGACCTAAGCTGTTGACGCGCCCGGTATCACCAACCAACCCAAGAAACCGACCGACTCCTCGGAATGGTAGTAACTGAGTACGCTGACTTCCTCTACCGTCCACCCGGGTATCTCCATCCAATCCCTTCTCCCGTGATACTGTTACAACCACTCTCTATTGAACGCGCACAAAGGACACACGCGTGAGCTCCGCTCGGCGCAGCAGCGGAACCGCACGCGCGATCACACTCGGCGGCCGCGTGCAGCCAATGGCACGCGCGTGACAATTCGCACGACGCACGATTAACATTCTCGGAAGAGAATACTCCACAGAGAGTGGTTGAAACAGGGCTGCAAAGTTCGAGCCCCTTGTCCAGACAGTGAATATTCCGCAATACTGCTAGGAATATGATGCAATGCAGTTGAGTTTACGATGCAGAAATGGTTCAGTAGTAAATAAAATGCAATGTTGTATACTGTTTGTTTATTATGTTTTATATATACTATATACACTTATATTAAATTTGCAGAAAAAAATTATTTACCATGTAATTTAATTGAGTTGATATAACAGTGTAGTAAAAGATTTGTACAATACAGCGATTTCTTATACACAGGCCTTCCTATAAGCAATATTATTTTAGTGTCTGACGATATTTATAACAGGTGTGCGATCGGAGCAATGTAGTGATGGTTGAAATAGTTCAAAAATAAGACGCGGCCATCTATGTCTCTGTGGAAACGACCGCAATTACAGAAATACCTCACAGCTTGCCATCCAACAACAGAAAATATTTTAACACAATATTGGAGAATATGATTTATAAGTATTTTTCAATAGATGAACGATTCGTTTTTAAATTTACATAGAAATGTATTCTTAGCCCGCCGTTGGCTCGCATTCGCGTCCAAGGAAGAGCAATGGCACGCGACACTTAAAGGCTTCTCCCTTCATTGTGCCGTACTTGACTGAAGCCTTTTCCTATAATTGCTTTGCTGGTTGGAGCCCTTTATCTATTTGAGAATATTTTCATTCTTAGGATGTTTCTTGTAGCACAGAAATTATATGATGGAACGTTACCATACCCATTATGTTCAACATCGCCGTGCCGTCTCTCGCGTTGTTTGTTCTCAGCGTTCTTTCCTGAAGAACCTTCACTTTCTTACGACCCGTGGAAAGGTCTAAAGGCAACAATTCTATCCATACCAGCTCACAGAAGTGCAATAGTAGAGCCAAAAGTACAAAAAAGGCTTGGACTATTCTAAAAACGTACTAAACAGAGATAAATTGAGGGGTCACGATTGATTTGTAGCTAGATGTTTCAGGCAGTTACTGAGCGAGGAAATCGCGGGCTAAGGAACTTGCAAATGTTACAGAAGAATAGAGAACAACATGGTATCTCGAATATACGTTACACATTTTGGTAGAATGCAGGGGTCAGAAAGTGTTCAATTTTTGCCATCTAATATTTAATAGGAAATTTTTTACGATGGGTTTTCATATTTGATATAATTTTCTAATTTTTAGACAACTTTCCATAGATGTTCAGCAGATCTTGTTATGACGCAGTCTAGGAGATTACATATATATATCGATCATCCGTGCATTCAGGTCTACCTAAAAATCAGGAGCAAACCTAACATATTTCATTTCATTGCCAGCAATATCCCCCTGCACTTTCATTGGCAAAATCGCCAATGAGATCTAACAACACTGCATGCGGGCTTGTGGGGTTTTCCCCAACCAGGTATCTCCCACCAGCGGAGCCCAGCCCCAGTCGGGTCAAGCTCTAAGCTCCCAACATCTGTAGTAGTGTAGCGCATGCAAGTGAAAGTGTAAGTAATGGGAGAGGATAGGACCACCAGAGGAAGGAAATATCGCGCGCGGTCCGTGACTCCTTTGTTTGGGTATTGCTATCGCAGTCACCTGTAGTCGATCGTACAAGCCACGGGAAACTACCGACCAGTGCAGCCGGCCGTTAGAATTCTTTCCCAGACGGCGATTAAATTCGACAGAGCTAGTTTCGAAACCCTGTCCCTGCCGGCTCTCGAACGCCCGACCCTCCCAGTCGCAGGCTCTGCAGAGACATAGCTCTGAGTTAAACTCAGTCGATGCCCCGTTAGTTCTCATTAACGTAGTTATTCGCAATGATGCATGCGTGTGAGAGGAAGGTGCAATAAAGAAGGAAAGGGAGGCACGAGGAAGGAAATTGAGGATCATTATGCTTCAATATTAAAGCGAAACGCTAGATTCATTTACGAGCGTTTGGGGTCGCCGGAGAACATTACCAAACATGTTCATCCTGATAAGCTATTCTATCCTTGGCACGAAATTAGGTTTGATAGATTATCGCGGTAGGTTTACCTATGTGCTCCCCCTCGTTGCAGAGCAAACCGACTCCGTTACAGAATCGATTTCAATTCGTATTCGTTACTGAAACTGTCTTCCATCTACCTGCAACAACCAGTGGACTTAGTATCTCGTGTACATAAACACGCTTACTAATTTTGCTTTCTGGGCAATTCTCTAACCTTTCTCTCGAATATCTATGTGACTTTTCGATGCTCGAGACTTAACATGTAGGAGCTTAGTTTTCAATTCATAGATTTATTTTGCTTTGTTATGTGTAACTAGCATTTGCTCACTATTTTGTTAAATATCGTGACCTATATGATGAGCTACTAATCAAAACGCATATTGTGCACTGGCGGAAAAAACTGAGTTTGATGTGAAACTGTAGTTTTTAATGCACTCTACTTGCCCCTGTTTACAGATTTCTAAAAACCGTATTTCATTGAATGTGTTAAAATGCGTTTTGAATAATTCTGAAGGTAGGAGCTTGTAAAAATTAAACTCAATATTTTACACCAGTGGACAATATGCGTTTTGATTAGTTGTTTGATTAGTACACTAAATGAATAGTATTGCTACTTAGAAAATGATGTTGATTAATCTATAATTAAAGATAATTTCAAATTTTTGATGACGCATTTTGGATTTGAAAACAGATTCAAATTCTTAGATGCATTAAATTGCCCACCCAAGAAATTGCGTTCTTTAGTTCTGAGGAAAGTAATCGTTGGCAGATATTTATATATCCAGAAAGCAACGTGGGGCGTGTTCGTGCGCGGCTCGGGGGAGTGTGACAGTGGACAGCGGCCGGCGAAGGCGGGCGGAGTGATAGGAAATAAAAGTTCAACGCAACCCAGCTCTCTTTCGCTAGCTTCGTTTATGAAGCGAGGTCCGCCGCGCGCCTGGCGGCTGTCCCTCATTACGCCGGCGGGGCGTTAGCCCTTCAGGGGGGGGGGCGATGGCATAAACGGATTCGGAGCTATGACGGTTAGCGCACCGAGCTGTTGTACGCAAGTTTGCGGGTTCAAACCCGATCCAAGCCGCGAATATTCAAGGGCGAAAAAATCCTTCGGAGGGGAAGTAAAGCCGGCTGTCCCATGTTGTAGATTTACTACACGCAAAAGATCCTCAATCCTAAAAGAAGTCTCTGAGCAAAATTCAATTCGCCTGTTTCGTCGCCCAAGATAATACCTCCTTTCTCCGCTGGATGGTGAAAGAAGCGAAGCGAAATTTGCGAGGTCAGACTGATGAGCGGGCCCGATGGCCCGAATCTTGCCACGATATATAAGGCATTAACTAACTAAAAATACGTACCTCGTGCTCGTCACTACCCCACCACGACGCATCTCTCTTTCCCCACAGCTGCCTACTTTTGTTACGGCGACATTCTCAACCTACATTTTTCTAGTGTGGGCGTCAGGCGGGTACATTCTTCTTTCAACCCATTGACTGCCAAACACAACATTTCAGGGCCATATGCTAAAGACGAATATGATATCTAGGGGGTACACCGTTTTTTTTACATATTTCGCCAAATCCTGTTCAGATATTTCTAAAAAGAGTTTTAAAAATTAAATTAAATGTCACATCTGATTCACACATTAAGGACACTGGAGACGCTCGTGGTCCCGCACATCCATATTTACATGAGAGTCACCAGTGGGTCACAATTTTTGAAAGAGTGGGAACTTATTCAAATTCAACGATATTCAGGATATTTAAAAGGAAAAACACATACATTAATATGAAGTGTCTTTAGCAAGAAAAGAAACTGTATTGAAGAAAAAACTACAAACAAAATACTTAGAACAAATCCTATACAATACAATAACGCTGCTACAAACAGTAATTTAGAATGCTATGAGCATTCTATAATATATTGTGCTTCGCTCAATTGGAGAAAGTTAAACCAAATCAAACTGAATCGCGCCTGGGAAGACACAGGCCTTGAAATAAACACCAGCATGAGGCCCACCCGTGACTCTCATGACCCTCACCGGGAATATTTCTGGGGCCCAAGAGTGGACCACACTGCGCCATAGTCAAAGCGCGTGAGGGCCACACGAGACCCTCATGGCCCTCACCGGCAGTATTGCTGTGGCCCATCAGTGGGCCTCACGGCGCCATAGGCAAACCGCGTAAGGCGCAACCCTGATCCCCATGGCCCTCATGGGAAGTGTAGCTGGGGTCCACCAGTGGACCTCATAAGGCCATAGTCAAACCGCGTGAGGTCCGCCACTGACCTTCATGGCAGTCAATGTGTTAAAAAATCTCTGTTTAATCTATGCAATTTCTTAAGAGGTTTTCTGCCGATACTGTGCCGTTTTCTGGAGCACGATTATACAATTTTCTCATTATACGATGCAAGAGTGAGGAAGTAAAAACGCAAAAACAATATTTTTGGTGAAATTTTTTGAAAATAAGAATATTTTTGGAAAACAAACAATCAGTTCCCCAAAAGGTGACCGCGAATGTCCTATGACTCCTCAGTTCTCAATAGATTGAGGAAGTGATAGATTGATTTAATAGTGGCGGAAGGACGAACTTGCGTGGGATACTTCAATGAGAATGTGCGTGGATTTAAAATGTCAAAATATGGAGTAAAATGTTGATTAACAATTCAATTAAACAATAAATCTGTAATAATAATGAAGAAATCGTTTGTTTAACTTTCATAAATATAACAACCAAAGCATGTAATTTAGTATCAGTTGTAGAGCATGTTTTATTTGTATATGAAATAGACTACCTATTTTTTCCGAATGAAATATTCTCTTCAGAAGCAGCGAGTTACCAAGCACGATTTGAAATGTTCAAATGGGAAATTGCACTTTTTATATCTTAATTGTAGAGTATAAAATGCCACCCAACATTTTAATTGTTAAAAGGTTCATCTTACATCTTGAAAAAATTATATTCTATAGTTATAGCCAGATCCACTTCTAAACACAAATGACCTATAAAAATTAACAAAAAGTAATTTTGGAAGTATAATTTAGAACGAGAATAGAAACAAAAATACTTTGAATATGGGTCATATTAAAAGTAAAATGTTGAAATACGCTAAGAAATGCGAGTTCTACAAATATAGAAAATAATATATTCAAAACCTTGAAATACAAACTAATATAAGAATTCAAATATATTTCGTATCATCTCAAAAAGCCTAATTCGTTATCTTATGAGAAAAGTGATCATAACTAATGAAAAATGAATATTTAGTTGCATACAAATCACGGAGCTGGAGATGCTTTACTGGAATGAATCGTACTCGAAGGCTGAGGGAGGAGTTGGAGAGCAACAGCCGAGATGGAGAAACGGCATTCGGCTGATGTGCTCCTAATTGCCACCTATTCCTGGAAGAGTTAAGCAAAAGCACTGAGGCGAATGCGCAAGCGAATTTGGGTGTGTAAGTGACAGAGTACACACGACAGTTCATAAAAACCGCTCGCTCGCGGGAATGTAATTCAGCTACCCTTTGAGAGAAAACTTCCCAGGAACTAACGGTGAAGTACGAACCAGAAATACGTAGGATAGTTTTAACCCTTTAGTACTGGCACGAGATCTGTAACACACCGGAGTCGGGTCTTATGGACTCGAACATTCTAGTTGAAGAAATAATGTAGTTTGTATGGTTTTTAAGGGGGATATGTGTTTAATATTAGTATATATTTTTTACTCCGATGAATAAGCTGAAAAGTCGACATTTTGTTGAAAATGAGAATTAAACTCTTGAATTCTCTGAAAGATCCTCTACATTTGTGAATAACCAGATAAGATCAATTCCTTCTGGTTGATTGGTAATAGACATGTGTATTACAAAAATCACGTAACTTTCTTAAAATCATAAAGGCTAACAACATAAGTCATGTAGTCTAATTATTCACACTGCATCAATAATTTGAAATAACTGATCAAAATCAAGTAAGTCGAGTTGTCACTTTCTTGACGCCATAAGATTAGTTGAAATAATCACAGGAGAGAAATATGTTAATATAATTATAAACTTATTTAGGTAAATATTTTTGTTGAACTCATGACGAACCCAGAGTATGCTCAACACGACCAAATCTTGCTTGAAAACAAGAGGAGTGTATTTATCAGTGTTGATGTTTTAATCTTATGACACAAAGATCCAACAGTGAGAAGATAATCATAGTTTAGTTAGGAAATGGGTGTATATTACGACTAAGACAAAGGAGATTTCCGAGATATCCAATTCTGCGAATTGATTAGACAGGGATGAAAATGCAAATCGTGACACGGGAACACGAAGATAACCGGTGCGACATTGCTGATCAGATTCTGGGAAAGCGGTTATAAATAGTTATTTAAGTATAATATCCTCTAAATTACTGTTAAAATTTGGTTTCCCCCGGTGGCTCGTTGGGTAGCGTGTTCGCTTTCCACGGCATAAACCTCGGGTTCGATTCCCGGCCGAGGCAAATTATAGCTGTGCGCATTCCTTACAAATGTCGCAGTGTCTGATGCTGTGTGACGATGAGAAAGCTCTATGGTAATGAAGGCAAGTATATACGTTGAAGTGATGGCTTCGAGCTAACCACACGAACCCATTGTCCCGTGGTCGAGAGCCTAGGTCACCGCTGGTCGGCCAAGGCCCGTAGCGGGCTGTCAAGCCATAGAACAGGAACGTATAATGTAGAAATACAAGCAACAATAAATAATCGTGCAAAAGAGGCTTGCGTTTACCTCTGTCGGCAAGAAGTCCAGAGGAGTGTCCGGTTTGTTCTCAAGAAGTGCACCAAAAATATCCAATTGTGCTTTGACCTAACCGTTTTCAGCACTAACAGTTTTCACCACTAACCGATAATGAGTCGTGTAAAAAGTTATCACTATGCCGCCATGATTGCACATGGAATGCACAGAACCACCAACGCTGGTGTCGGGTTAGAAAGGGAAATTCAAAGAAACAGATGTCACTGGCAGTTTTCACGGCACGCTCGGAATACAAACTTTATCAGAAGAGATTATATGGATCCCGCAGCATCGGTAGCTCACCGTGTTATCTGAAGATAAAGCGAAAATGCCTTCGGGTCAAGGTGAGATCCGTCGCCAACATACACGATGCCTTACCCGAGGAAAAAATCCGAATCATCCCTATTGGGACACCATCACAGTCGAGACAAGTTCTAATCACCCAATTAGTCCTAGGCTGGATATGGGTGCTAGAGTAGTTCATGAAAGTGTCGATGTGCAAGGGAATAGGAGAGAGACAAAAATAAGAAAATTCGGGGCGAAAGGGGATAAAATAAGTAAATTGGGCCGTTTCTTAGAATACTGATTTAGAATTTGCCTAGTACCGATTGAAAAAACAAATGAATATCCGTCGATCAGAGCAGTTAGCCGCTAGAAATCTCCTCCAGACGGTGGCTCAATTCGAACTAGCTATGTGATGAAAATCCACCACCTTTGGGAACACTAAGACCTATTTGCGTCAGCGTGTGATGTTTTTCTTTTCTTGTTAGCCGGATATTTTGCTCAGTGGCATAGCATATAAGGTCTTTCCAAACGTAAGTAACAATTTCAATTACATTCACTCATAATCACAAGGTGGAAACATTCGCCTTAAACGTGACATTTGAACTCTCAGTTCTGAAAAACTCCAGTTTTTTTTTGGAGCCGTCTACATTTTATAGGTAATAAAACTGTCTGATATAAATAATTAAACACATTCAAACAATTATTGACAATTCACAACGCTTTTTCCACAAAAAATTGTATTTTGCTCCAAAAACACTTCAAACCCCTCTCAAGCTCTTTGGGCAGTTCTGGAGAACAGGGCGAGGGAACGCGTTGTCCTATTTCGGGAGACCACTGGCAGGCGCAAATATTAGCTTCATTATCCGGGCAGCCGTTCTCTCGCAAAAGAGGGGTGGATATTTGCGAGGCGAAAGTGGGTCCGAAAGCTATATATACACGATCAGCAGTGACTCCATTAAAGTTTTGGAGCTCAAAAGTAAATTGGCTCTGGTATTGTGTGTAGTTTGATAAGGAAGAGATAGTCTCGAGATGAGAGGAAACGAAATTGAAAATTCTTTGAATTGAGAAAAGTGAAAACAGTAGAAGAAAGGATATCTTAAAAGCAAAAGAATAAAACTAAGGTTATTTAAAAATAAAGAACTGCTCAAATATATAAAGTTACGAAAAATGACCATACGACCACCTTGTTTGCCTTTATTTAATTGTAACGTGCTCTTGGGGTAATTTCCAACTGGTCGGATTAACTTCATTTCCATATAATATCTTATAACCTACGCCTTAAGTCAGAATAATTAGGAACGTTTAATTTACCTCCAAATACCACCGAAATGTCTACTCACATTCGGAAGTGCGTTAAAATATTAAGCGATGAAAATGCTCAATTATAAATAAAAGTCGATTAGCATCAAAGTCGTCTATCAATAACTAAAGAGATATCTGAAATTTCAAGAAACTATGAGAAACCTACGTTACTTTTCACGCATAAATTAAGGATACATGGCAAGTGTCTCTGAATTCTCAGCAAGTAATATTCAATTTCAATTCATTTTCTGTAGTACATTTTATTCATTTGTAATTTTTTAATGTATTCGCACAAGACTGACTTTGCATTTTTATAATGTGAATCTATTACTTGTAAATTATCAAATATGAGAAGAGTAGTTGAATTAAATTATCAAGCTGTGGTATAAGAAAATTAAATAATTTTCGTTTTGAAATACTAAAAAATGTAAATTACGTAGTTAATTACTTTTTAATAAGAAACCAACATGAAAAACCAGATATATAAGTGTCACAGAATTATTTCAGTTTCCATAAATAGTACTTCACTTTTAAACGTAAATATTTACGATTTTTTTTAAATAAAATAAATATTGAAAGAATTGTTTATACCCGTGCGATTGGAAGCAAAGCATTTTTAATAATGTGCGACTTTTTAAGAAAATATGTAGTACGAAATAAGACTCCCACTAAAACGAAAAAGGGAGTAAATAGTTCTTAACAGAAATCGGAAAACATGCATCACAAGAAAATACATATTAACAATTCTATAAACAAAACTACGGAACTCCAGAAATAAATATAGACTTGTTCCCAAAATAGTCAAGACCTAAATCATTTTATGAGAAAAATCTAGAAATCAAGGCAAACAGTCAAAGAAAATGTTATCACAAACGAATGTATTCAACTACATTTCAAGAATTACAGTACATTTCAATAATATATTTTAATGTATTAAATAACCTCTTGTCTGCGAGTGTGAAGTTTTTGATAGCTCATCAAAGATAAGAAGAATTTTAAGAACGAAGATTAAATGTTTCTAAATGCCAAGATTAGCAACTGGATAATAAACATAAGCAATTCTCCGAAACATGAATCCCTTTTCAAATATAATAAGCGCATAAAGGCAATAAAACAATCTGCCAAACCTATCGAGTTGCGGGCAGAAATGTGAACGTAGTCGAGAAGCGAGTGATGGCGAGGACGCAGCCAAGGGGAGCGGTGTCGTGCATGCCGCCTGGGAAGGGGGGGGACCTGCAGGAACGCTGCTGTGGCGTGGTCTGGGAGGTGGGGGGTGAGGGGCGAAGGATGGCAGTAAACGCGCAGTGTGACGTGCAGGACGACCCCAGCCACCTCGCCAGAGCCGTTGCCTCGGCCTCCCATTGCGCCTTCACAACAGCGTCAGCAAACGACACTACTCGCGTGAATACCACGACAGCATCGTCACCCCCCCCCGCCAACACCACTGCTACGGTCATTAGTGGACTTTTCATACTGGGAGGTGTTCCTCCCTTTACTGGATGGCCAGATCCGCACCGACCTACTTGACGGCTGGCCGGGTAATTCTCCTAAAGGTATTTCCCTCCACGGAGCACTGACGCGGTTAGGACGTACTACAAGGTCTCGTACGTAATCCCGACATGTGTGACAATGGAGTACGCGTAAGCGTGTTTGTAAGTAACGGCTGAGGTGAAGTTAAGAAAGAGGAGGGGGGTCTGTGACCAGTTTGTTAGGGTACTGCGCTCCGGCATTTGTTTGGTGTTGATTGGGAAACCCACACTACACAACTATCCTGACGCAAGGATTCTTCAGTATTCCAGACAACGATTGAATTTGATCTTTCTAGTGTCAAAAATCAGCCACCGTTAGGACTCGAACTCTAGAACATCCCAAACAGAAGCGCTGCAGAAACAACACTTGCATTGCTGGGTCCAAGATAAACGCAAACCATACGACCCAAAACGCCTGCGCCATTGAGATATCCATCACCAAACATAATCACCATTAACATCAACACCAGAAGCGCAACTTTCGCTGCCGACAGCGCCACTCTCGCCCCCACCGCAACCGTCACCTTGCACGCCGCTCCGCCCGGCATCGCCCCAACCCTCACCATCACCGCCACTGCTATTGCCATCTTCTGGCTTGATGCCGTCACCTTTTCGTTCTTTGCTCCCGCACACCATTGGAACCTCCACGAGCACCACCCTCACCCACCGCTGCCACCAGCACCCCCTACGCAACGGCCGCCCCCGACGCCCACTCGGCGCCGTTCGCGCCACCGCTCTCACCCACGCCCCCATCCCCGCCTCCATCCCCCCCGCTTCCACCCCCTCCTCCATCCCATCCTCCATCCCCACCTCCATCCCTCCTCCATCCCCGCCCCATCCCCTATCCTCCCATCCCTCGCCTCCACCCAGCGGTCCTCCAGGATGGGGATCTCCCTCCTCCCTCCCCTATCCTCCATCCCCGCCTCCACCCAGCGTCCTCCAGGATGTGGGATCCCCGCCTCTTCCCCCTATCCTCCATCCCCGCCCACCCCGTCCTCCACCTCCACTCCGCCCCCATCCCCGCCTCCACTCCCTCCTCCACCCATCCTCCATCCCCGCCTCCACCCCCGCCCCATCCCCTCCACCCCCCGCCCTGGTCGCAATTTCGCCCGCGCGGCCGTAACAGGTCGCTGCTAATTACTCAGCGGGCCTCGCTCCGCATTAATCAACAGCCGCGACCCGGGGGCGGGGCGGCGCGCTGGGCGTGCTCGCGGCCGCCCCCGCTGCGAGTGCCAACGCCGCCGCCGCTGCGGCGTCCGCAGGCGAAAGAGCCGCGCCCGGGGAGTGGAAAAAGGGGGCGAGCGGCAGTGGCCGGGCGGCGGCAAATGGTGGGCGGAAATGCACAAGGCAGAGGGCGCGAAGGTCACTGCACAACGCTTCATGAAATACAACAGGAGAAACGGGAAACCACAAGAACGTTATTAGGTTGGTTGCTTGGTTGGCTAGTGATTTCGGGCACGTAAACATTGGTCGATTCGTTGGTCCCATAAGTGTAGTGCATGCTTTTACTCGGGAGATGGCGGTGATCTTCCCCCGCTAGATGGCAAGATCCAGCGCCGACCTACCGTCGGCTAGCAGGGTTTCTCCCTAACCAGGACTCTCCCACAAGCGGGACACCGCCCCAGCCGGGACAAGCTCTAAGCTCCCGACCGGTCTCCCGGAATATGTGGTAGTGTAAGTGTGTGTGTAAGGGGAGAGGATAGGAAAAAGAAGAGGATGAAAGATCGCGCGCAGTCCGTGACCCGTTTGTTAGGGTACTGCTCCGGCATTCGCCTGGTGTTGATCGGAGAAACCACGGAAAACTACCAATCAGAGCAGCCGGCCGCTAGAATTCTCCTCAAGACAGCAACTGATCTCGAGCTACCTGACAAGCTAGTGTCGAAAATCCTGCCGTTGTCGGGAGTGGGAACCTAGGACCTCCAGGTCAGAGACGCTGCTGTGACATCAGTTGATGCACTGAGCCCTCAACGCCGGTTTATGCAACTCAAGTCACCACGAATTCCTGTATATCGAAGTGATAAAAGGCAAGGAATGAGTGCGACGTTACGAGACAAAAGACGAAATTTAACGGAAGAATTCTCCATATCGGTACATAATCTCATTGCTCAAAAGAGGCTACAAGCCCTAGTTGTGAGACAGGAACAAAATAACTTTAATGGAAGCAAAGAACACTACAACAGAAATGTTACCATATTGTGAATAACGAGTCGGGAGCTCTGTAACGAAAACCCCACTCTATTTACTTATCTTCAGAACTTGATATCAACATTCTGATTATTAAATACACAAACAATTTAAACTAAAGTCGTATATTATGTTTCCAATAATTCATGAAGAAATGCATGGAAACAACGTTCTGATTAACCTTTGCAACAATACAAAACCAACATTTCTTTTAACTTCAGCTATTCACAATCATGTTATTTAACAGCTGACATGGTTGGAGCAATGTACCTTGGTGTAGTTGGTTGGAATTAAGCATATGGTGGTACCAATATAACTTGTATTACACTCGTACTTCAATAATAATCAATTATTCTGAATTTTGAGTATGCACAATTTTAAATAAACAATAATTTTCCGTTTCTTTACTTAACGGCAATGGCCGCCTTAAATAACGGCAAAAATCACTTTCAAAGGACACGAACTTCGTCTAAATTACATCAGTAGTTCTCTCTTAGGAAAGAGAGGCATAATATACTTTACATTATTAATATACAGGATTGTTAATAATATATATTTATAAATAATATTCGTAACTCTTTGCACAACTATTATTTAAAAACGAAGAGAAAAGTTTTGACTGACTTTTCACTTAAATTTCATTTTAACTGTATTGTAATTAGTCGCACAACGATATTTATAACACATAAAGAAGACTAAAAAATAAGTTAATTACTTGGAGTTTGAAAACAGGATGTTACTTATTAATTTTGTGACAGAGAGTGCGTGACATCCGCGCCTGAAAATAAATAGTTTAGAGAAGTGTTGGTAAACCAACTTGTACTGGCTTCTGATGGCAGGTCTTTTACTTGCCATGGTCTCTTTCCTCGCCCGTTCCTTATTGTCTCTTTTTCGCGACTTTGATGCGATGAAGAGACGATTTTAGGTGAATACCAAGATTAGAAAAGTTAAAATGCGATAGAAAATAGGTATTGTAATGGCTTAAAGGCCTTTGGCAGCCGCATATTAGGACCATCAAGTATTTTAAATTTATATATGTAATAATAAACGAAATAGAAAATAAAAAATACATAATAAATGAAAAGAAAAATACTAACGTTTTCTGCATGTATATTAGCCGACGAATAACCAACAAAATACCAAAACGAAGAAAAAAAATTTACAATAGTTCACACTTTTCTCTTAAATCCAAGATTTATACTACTACAAAGCAAAGACAGTTTTGCAAACATCATTGATTTTCATGAGCAGCATTATATCTATTTAATGGACTATGCAAGAATGTGGATTTTTTTAATCTAGGGCTTTTATCCAGCCGACAGCCGGTTACCCTTTACGCCCCGATGGGACGCATATTCGACCATACACTAGACACCAACACACTTGCGGGCTCCTCTGATCTGGGGTCAGCAGAACGCGAGGCCCTCCGCGACAACACATACACACAAAGTCAAGGGACAAACAGCCATGCCCAGGCGGGACTCGAACCCGCGACCCTTCGGACCGAAGCGCTGAGTCGGTACTCGCTCTTAGCCACCTCGGCCATCCAGGTCGGCAGAACGTTGATAACATCAATTATTGCAGCTAGTAAAATATAATAAAAATTATATCACAATAAATAAAAGAAGATTAAAATAAATTAACGTATAAATACATGTAATGAGAAATAAGTCAAATAAATTCCAAGTGCCTGATGACGAAAAAAACTGAACACTAGAAAGCCGCGAATATCAGTGACAGGGACGACATTATTTTCTGCCCATCACAAATTTTATGTGCATTCAAAATCAAACATATTGTGTATCTATTAATTTGTCGTTGTAAACAAATATGCATGTAAACAAATATGTTCATATTAGTTGATTCATAATATGTCTGCTACAGGATGTTTCCCCTCAAACATCCCCACACAAAATTGACTCGTTAACTCGCACCAAACAAATATCCGAAGCAATAGTCTAACCCATGATGCCCTGCTCTGGAAATGAAGTTCATTGAATAGGAAGTAAATTGTGCTGACGTTTCAAAGCTTTCAAAGCAACGCGACCTGTTACATCCAATTCCCAAATAAAACGATGTATCAGTTCTACACGAAAGTGATTACAATCACCGAAGGGAAAATTGAAATAAACACAGAGATGATTCTGCAACAAGAACTTGTTTTCTTTTGTAGAGACAAAAGAAAAAGCTACATCTAGTTCGAAAATTAACAGTAAAATGAAAATTATTAAACAACAATATTACTAATTTGAGAGAATTTTAAAATGTTAACGTGCAAATTAAGTACTTATTAAAAAGAACCTTAAATATGTGTATGAGAAAGACCCTGCTTCATTGAAATATACTATTCGCAATTAACTGTACCTTAATGGAATCTCTGACTTTCATATTAGAGATTTTTAAGAAATAAAAATACTTAAAATCATCCATCTGATTTATATCCGTACTTACTGAGCACATCAATCATTACAGTAAGGAAATGTAATAATTTGAAAACAACTAAATAATTATCTTCAGTCACACATGTATATATTTCTTATTTCACCTATTTAGTCTGTCTATTAATTATTTATATAGTGTAAAGGAATCAGGATACATATTTCTAGACAGAGAAATTTTGTAAATATAATTTATTTCATAAGCCTACATTTTTACCATATATTTTATCATTTAATTTTACAACCTGATGATGGGGACAAGAATCTCCGAAACTGTGCACGCTTATGAAAGAAATTATATTTACAAAATTTGACTGTCTATAAATTTGGACCCTAATTCTTTCACGATATATAATTATTTTCAGTATTGGAAAGTATCATTAACTGCAAGCAGTAACTCACACGTAATATTCCTTTGATGTATTAATTTCAGTCTTGCAAACGAAATTGATAATGAAGTAAAATGATTGATATTCTCCTCCGTGGTAATATAAGCTTTCAGTGAGTAGGGGAGCTTGTGATAGTTAAACTCCCCGCCGTCAGAATTCCTCCTTTGCTTTTTGCACCGCACCCCCACGCAACAGCTCCCTCTCCTTCCCACTGCTGAGACCAAAGAATAAAAGCGGATGGACCCTTACCAGTAGCCGGTGGCTGCCAAAGATACTGGATAGTATTATCCAGATGCACATGTAGCGCTAGTGTAGCGTTACAAATTGAAGGCTCCCATATTGTAGGCGACTAGTTCCCTGGCAGGTGCTGACAGGCCTGTTGTGTCCGTACGCGACGAGAGTTGTACGTTGGACTGGAATCCTTTTCACCTTTCGCTGTGGAAAGTACCACTGACGCCGAGATTTGTGACTTAAACCTTAATTTCCGATTATCGATCCTTAAAATCCGACTTCAATGAGAGTGACGCTGTTGTTTGTACGACGTCCTCTATTGCGTCTAGTCTGGCTGAAAAACCACGACATTGGGTAGCAATAGATGAATCTCTTACTACTGACGGGAAAGTTGTATGGTGCAAAGTCTGCATCAACTTGTGCTCTCCAAATGATTTTTAAAACTTTTGTATTATTTTGAAAATTTGTTAAGTAATTTTCTATGAATGTAATTTCGTATAATGTAAATGCGTATCATTATTTATACACATTAATATTATATATTATGTACGATTTTACATATTTATTACATATTCTTACTGTTTTCATTACATATTTATGGACATATTTTGACGTTTCATACTAAATATTTTTCCGGTCTCTAGTTATCACCCACCTTCTTCTTCCGAGGGATGGCGAAAGAGATGTAAAGGAATGACAATTTTTCCAAAATGCAGATTTTGTTTTCTTTTTCGTATACACTCGTATATAATTAGTAATATACATTGTATAAAGAGAGGGATGTAATGCTGCGGCGAAAAGTGCCGTTTTTACGACAGAATAATTCGGTTTGTGAATTCCTTATACCTAGGGATATAAGAGCATCTTTCTTGCTTTTATGTATAGTAAATTACTTTCTATAATACCTAGTGTAGTCAGAATTCATGTTTTATGATTCATTATTACCGGAAGAGCGTACTATTTTTACAAACGACTATTCATCTATACCTGTCTGTTCATATGTGAACATCACAAATGCCTAAAATATTTGCATATGTTTTGCCAAAATTAATGCTCCCCGGTCGACATGGTTCCACACGGAGCTCTGCAAATTTTAATATATCCTTTAAAGTTTTGTCGTAAGTTTACATGAACCCACAAGAAAATTTTCAAACTTTTCTCAAAAATGGTTACAATTTTTTTCTTTAGCTTTTGTAAAAATAGAAAGAAACACTTATAAAGATTTTCACATTCAATACTTATACAAGATTCCAAATCTCATTATCTCAGATATTTTGAAAATTACAAAAATTTGAATTTTTGTCGGTGTCATCCAACAACTACAGTTTTGAATACATATATTATTTTTTTAAAAACCTCTATCTTCAACATTTATTCTCGATGATCAATTCATAATTAATGACTTGTACATGTTTTAAAATATCAGTAGTATTAGTGCAATTTTGAATGAAATATGCGCAATATAAAAATAAAAGCAATATTTTCACAAAAACAGCTATAATTTTTTAAAAAACCATTTTGTATGAATAGTACTAAACACACTGAATAACATGACGTAAATGCCATTTTGATATTTTCTTTTCATTTTACAAAAACTTAATTTTTTAAATACATTTCACGTCGTTACATTTTACGTTGTACGTGCATTTCTTTGTTTAATACATTAGTTAATGATGGAGCTTCAAAGCATCTCTTATGATTATTTTTAAAACAGTATATTCTTGAATTTATGAAAATTAAAAAAAGAGTAGTTTAGAGAACATTCGAAACAACTTCTCAAAAAAGGTTGCAGGGCCCGCAAAATACATAAAAATAAAGGTGTTTTTAATTAAAAAGAATAAAAATTGTATGTTGTGTAGAAAGGAAAAGTAAATCATCGCATCTTTTTAACTCAAATGTTGCATAAACCTTTTATCTTATGTTTTTTCAAATGTTAGTAACTACAACGAAAATATGAATTTTTGTGTCTTCGCGCACTTAAAATTCGGCAGGTGGACTGCCTTGAATTTGGTTAGCATGAAAAAATGTTTATTTTGACAAGATCCTGGATACGAACATGACAGCTATTGAACATAAAGTTTCAGATTTTTTATAGAATAAAGTGGCTCAGGTGTGTAATATTGAGAAAATAAAATAATATAGTGTAATGCATCACTTATCGTGAACACATTCTACTGCGCGCACGCGCTCGCCCTAGTACTTGTACAGTCGAAATTATTTTGCATCGTGTGGCCTAAGAAATCCTAGGAGCCAAACTACGCTTCTCGCCAGCCTTGACCGGGAGAGGTGGCCCAGTGCATTCACTGATGTCACTGCAGTGCGTCTGATCGGGAGGTGCTAGGTTGGAGTCCTGATAGGTCAAGACTTTCGATACTAGCTTGTCAGCTAAGTTGAATTCAATCGCTGTCTGGAGGAGAATTCTGGAGATCGGCTGCTCTGATCGGTAGTTTTCCGTGGTTTCTCCGATCAACACCAGGCGAATGCCGGAGCAGTACCCTAACAAACGGGACACGGACCGCGCGCGATCTCTCCTTCCTCTTCCTTGTCCTATCCGCTCCCCTTAAACACACACACATAACATGCACTACACTACCACACATGTTCGGAGACCGGTCGTGAGCTTAGAGCTTGTCCTGGCTGAGGCGGTGACACGCTGTTGGGTGATACCTGGTTGAGAGAAAACCCCGCTTGGCGGTAACAGATCGACGCCGGACCTCACCATCCTGCGGGGATAATCACCGCCACCTCCCGGGAATAAACAAATACAGTACACTTATGGGACTAATGACCCTAGTAGTTGACGCGCCGGGAATCACCAATAACCAATCATTATCGGCGTTCTACTTCACCGTTCGCGCCTGGCCTCTGCTTTTTTGACCTGGCCTTCGAGGACGGCATATCGGTCTCCGAACTCCCCTTCAATCGCTACGAAGAACCAGTCCTAGAGGCTGCATGGGACGCGCCTTCGTCGTGGTCCGTGGACACCTCCGTACATCGCGTCCAGGGCGATTGCCAAGAAGACATAGCAGCGGCGAAGTATTGTGGCGATTCAGTTGTGCAAGTCACTACCAATTAACAATGAATTTTAAAATTACGATGGCAGTCGGCCATAATTGGCCTGAATAGTGCGAATCTTGAATTACAGAAAGATATGTAAATGTAAATATGTTGTATAATTCTTTTCCCTTTGTTAATAATCACGCATCGTCACTTTGGCGATAGGATTGTCATCAGCGTGTGCTTATTTAATTAATATTGTAGAATACATATCGTACCCCATCCCAGTGGTATCAAACCACCTTTAAATCTCTACACCTAGAATATTTCGCATAAGGCGTGCCCAATACGAATTGCCCAAACCACCCCTATGTACTTTGCCTCTGCCCCGATTTCGAAACATTATTTAAGACCCCAGATCATTACATAAAAGAGGCGGCTTTAACTTGATTTAACGTACGGCCCAGAGCATAAAACTGGCGCACAAACGTGCATTTCCTTAAAAAATATTGTCCTACACCGTTATAATTAGTATGTCAGAATACAGTCATATTATTTCAGCTTGTTTTAAAGACTCCAACGGCGAGTGATAAGTGCTCAGAGCAACGAACGTCGCGTGATGGACGTGCTCTGCAATACCCCGCTAGGCAGATGGCCTGTTGGTCGTGAAACACAAGATTCCGCGACGGCATCTGGAATCTGTGGTTGCGTCAGCGTCGAGTTACAACAGCGAGGTCCGCGAACGGGAGGCGCGCTCGCGGCAACACACGACCGCGCGGCGTGGCGTGGCGTGGCGTGGAGCAGAGCGGGAGGGGCGGGGCGGGAGGTGCACAATGACCGCGCGCGACGGGGCGGAATGCAGAACGCGCAGCGGGGGGCCGAGGGGGGTGGGGCTGGAAACAGGTGCGCGCCGCGGGTCGCGTATCAAAGGCGGAGCTGCCCGCGTCGTTTCGTACGTCACCCCTCGCTCCTGCCTCCCCCCCCCCCCCCCCCCCCCCCCCCCCCCCCCCCCCCCCCCCCCCCCGCTCCATCCGCTCCGCCCCGCCCGTCCCTCCCGCTTCACCCCGCTCCGCCCCACCCCCAAATCCCTCCCACTCCCACCCCTCCCCGCTCCACCCCGCCCCGCTCCGCCCCCGCCCCGTCCTGCCACGCCCCTTCTGCTGCTGACGTGACTAGCACGAAGGCTCACAAAACGTTGCCACACGGAAAGCATTGAAAGTGCGGTCTCGCAATTGGGAGTTATCTAATCATCTTGTTCAATACACATTAGAGCACAATACTTCAGTTTGAAAAGGTTTTTTCAACCTCCTTTGTTTGCTTCTCGATTTGTAAAGTTACCGTTGGATCGCTCGAATGTGTTAGTTCTTTTTTCGACGTTATATGCCGCATTGTTTTAATGTTCTTGTGATTTTTTAGTACTTTCGAATGCAAGAAACTTATATCAATAAGTTAAGTATAGTTTAAGTACGTTTTCATACTTAATAACGCTTAATTGTACACTAAAGAGAGTAACAACGTTAGTCATGCATATTGTAGATTATATAATTTGTTACATCAAATATCACGTCATTTATTAAGTAGTATAACCTTATTCTAAAACACACATTTATATGTCTATGTTAGAATGTTTTATTTTAATACTATTTTACTGGATTGCTTATTAGTGAAGATGAAATAGTATTCACCTATCTCGTAAATACTTACGTGCGTATGTTAGCGCATACCACCATAATTTTTATGAATATCCGCCATTTTTAAGACGACACTTTGAATTTAGAAATTTTATGACGGTATTTTAATCCAGGGACTTGGAAAACTCTTAGAAAGATATTTCTGTCTAGTTAGTTGGTTAATGCCTTATTTTATGAGACGAGACTCGGGCTATCAGGCCTGCTCTTCCTAGCAAATTTTGCTACGCTCCTTTCACCATCGAGCGGAGAAACAAGGTATTATGATGGGCGACGAAACAGGCGGATCTCAATTTTGCTCGGAGGCTTCTTTTAAGCTTGAGGATCTTGTAAGCAGTAAATGTACTACACAGGACAGCCGGCTGTACTTCCCTTCCGAAGGAATACATACGATGCCGTATTTTCGCCCTTAAAAATTCACGGTTTGGATCGTGTTTGAACCCGAAAACTTGGGTACAATAGCCCGGTACGCTAACCGTCATACCACCGAATCGGAGTCCGTCTAAACGCCCTTTGTTCTGTACTAAATGAAGAATTAGAACAATAATTTATTCAGCCAGAATCCAAAAATCAAAATCCAAAATACAAGGGCGTAAGTGCGGTATATCCAGTGACGTAGTTCCCTTCCAATGGCAGGCGTACTCCAAATAGATTGAACTCGATACCAAATGGCGACTGGCTTGTGCGCCGCAGCCCGCTTCTATAGTGAAGCGGTGGGGGGGCGGGCGCTGCTGTACCCTCCTTGCTGAAGGAGGGGTTTCCATGATATTAGACACTTTCGGCGAGCCATGACAAGAGGCTTGCTGACTAGGACGGTAGGCGGCGCGACCCTGGCGCTCCTCCGGGCTGTGGCGCCGCGGTGGTTCGTGGCACCGCCGTGTGCTGGTTTGAAAGGCTTGGTGTGTTTCGTTCAAAGAAAGCCGTCTCAAGCATTGAGGGAAGGATTCGATCTCGCGTTCCATCCTCAGAACTTTCATCCGTTTCCGAAACGGAGGGCCTGCAATGAGCTTCAGAACTCTGTTCTGAACGAGCTCAAGTGTATCCTTGTACTTCTTTGTAGTCCACCATGTCGCCGCAGCATAAGTGGCTACAGACCGGCAACACGTTACATAGAGTGCCAGGAAAAGGTCCAAGGGGAGTGTAGGTTCCCTCGGAAGAGGTTGAAGTAATCTAACCTATACCGAAGTTTTGTTCGAATGCGTCTGACATGTAGGTGCCAGCGCATTCTTCGATCAAAAGTGACGCCAAGGTAAGTTGTCTTAGACGCCCACTTCAGTTTGTGTGTGCTGAGTGTTATTTGCTTCGGAGGTGTGAATCGCTTCGTGTACTTTTGTTTGTGGCGAGTGTAACAGATTGCCTGAGACTGAAAAGGTTAAGTGGTTTTCTTCCGCGGAATCGCCGTGCGGACGCCACACCCCTTACATTAGCAGTTTGTGCAGGTTTGTCCGCGATTCGTGCCACTGCTCGGCGCGAGTTATTTCTCCTGCCGCGTCGCGTCGACAGCCAACGAGCGGCAACGGACGCGGCGCGCGGCCGCGCCCCCGCCCACAACGGCCCCCGGCGACGCCAGGCTGCGCGAGGCACGCGGTGCTGGCGGGCGGAATGCTGGCCGGGGGCCCGCAGGCCAAGACGGACGGCGCTGCCCTCACCTGGGCGACGCCTCACGCCGCTCGCCACTGCGCTATCGGGAGGATTAGTGTTCCCGGCGCGTTGACTGCCAAGTTCATTAGTCCCATAAGTGTAGTGAATGCTTCCCGCGGGAGATGGTGGTAATCTTCCACGATGGACGCTCAGATCCAATGCTATCGTCAGCTTGAAGGTTTTTCCCCAAACAGATATCGCCTACCAGCGGGTCATTGCCCCAGCCACCAGACATATTTGGAAATATAGTGCGTGTACTAAATGTGTGCGTGTGAGTGTAATTAAGGGATGAAAGTAGGAGGATAAAAAGCAAGGAAAGATTGCGCGAGGTCAGTGACTCGTTTGTTGGGGTACTGCTCCAGCATTCACATGGTGTTGATCGAAAAAAAAACCGGAAAACTACCGATCACAGCAGCCGGCCGCCAGAATTCTCCTCCAAGCAGCAGCTGAACTCGATCTAGCCATCTAGCCAGTGTCGAATATCCTGCTACCGACGGCAATCAAATCCTTATATCCCCGATCAGGAATCGAGATTAAAATCATCGATCCGCTTGAAATTTGTGGTGGACAAAGTTTTCATGCCAGTTTTTTTTCATAAGTCACCAGTTTCCTCTGTCTCTCTTTGCCGAATTGCTTCTGCATTTTTCAAAACACGTCCATCAAAACTATTTGTTTTGCATATTGCTGGAAAAGCTGAGGAGGGATGGTTGTAGTAATATAGATCTGCCACTGACCGATGAGCCCAGTGGTTAAGTGGTGAGATCGGTCTCCTTCCACTTCTGCATACCGCGATTCAAATAACAATCCACCATGGTCGAATTTATTGCCGGACGTTCAGCAGTTTTCAGCAGTTTTCTTTGGGATATCCCGTTTTAATTTCTTCTCATTCTACAAAAGCTCCATCAGCAGTTATATCATCTTTGTAAATAACATATCCATCAAAGCCAGGAATTCATTCGTTCTGGGAATTGCTTCAAGATTTAAAACCGTCCAATCATAACAAAGAATGATATTCACCTTGACTGTTTGATACCAACGCCAGAGACGGTATATGGGAGGGAGCAATCCAGGAATGGGTTTCTGAATAGATAGTGCGTTTTCAATAGCAAACGAGGGAGAGAAACTCGGATACCTCTTAGCTGACACACCAGAGGAGGGTGAAAGATGGAACGTTTGTTGATTGATAGAATTTTCCATATTTTACAAAGTATTTGAAAAGTTGTGCACTATTCATACTGTTGCTTCTTATTTATTTATTTACGTCAAAAAACAGTTCAAACTGAGTATGACGTGCTATGGGAAAAATGAATTGTGTGCACATTTTCAAAATTCTGTGATCTCTACACTAAGTATACTATAAATTATATATATATATATATATATATATATATATATATATATATATATATATATATATATATCAAACAACCAACAACAACAACCCTCCCTCCCATGTAATAAAATCTATTTTCAAAGATAAATAAGCAATAAATTTTGGCTCTTATTACTTCCTGCCGCGACAACATGGAAACGATAATTTGAATAATTGTATTTCCCACTAAATTCTAGAAGACGTGCACAGAAAATGAAGTTACATTTATGTCCAGAAGCAAAACAAGGGGCCATCTCAGCATTTGCTCAATGGATCAGGGAAACTGGACGAAAAACCTGATTGAGATGGGGGTCATTGACCCGGAGGCTGTAGTACAATACTTGTTACAGGTTGTTTATACACATTTATACAGTCCAAATGGTAAATAATGCATTATGTATCATTGTGAAAATTAATCTTACTTTTCTTGTGATGCTCAGTATAGTCTCTAATTGTATAGAAACAGTTATGCAGCAGAAACGATTTCACTTGGGATTTAAACTTTTCTATTGAATTTAATCGTTTAATGTCGTCTGGCAAAGTGTTGTAAAATAATGTACATGTATTGTATGTGAATTTTTTGTATTGAGCTGTTGATACTGTCACCTGATGAATATGATTTCTACGTCGAGTGTTATAGTAATAGACATCGGCATTTTCTTTCTATTCTTCATCCCACTCGTGTGATAAAGCTTGTGACGTTGGCAGAAACTTCTAGAAAGTTGGTGGAAGCCAAAAAACGCTCATTACGAAAATAAAATTGTATGTCCACAAACGGCAGTTATCCTGCGGATGGTTATTGACCTCGCATGCAGTACACAAACCGGTTTCTATATTTGCAGAACACATTCGATTCAGTTTTTCAATACAGAATGGGAAAGATATTTCATTACAACGTAATACATGATAAGTAGTGATTTAGTGAAATAAACAAAAATGCGATTCTGCAGAATAACCAATTAAACTCGTACAGCTTTTCAAAGAACGCTTATATCGCCCGTTTACAAAAAAGTTCTCAATTAGATTAAGGAAATAGAGATCCCAATACATTTAATGTGCTAAATCATGTGTCAATACAACTAGTGGTGCATTGCGCCATAAAAATTCAGATGGAAAAATTCTTCAATTTCCGTATTTCGTGGGAGAACCGGTGTGTGGCAAATGAGGCTTTTTGCGAAAACATATTCCGTTTCCATTGAACGAATTTCCTCTTTCGCATTTTAAATATTTTTATCTGTTTGATCTAGTATAGGAAATTATGAAAACGTACTCTTGTGCAAAATTGTACGATAAACAAACCCGTCAGGAACTGCTCTAAAAAGAGACTTATTCAGTTCCGACATATCAGCGCCATAGAAATCATTTCAATACTCAAATTGAATTCAGAAATAAACTGTTTCACATATATCACATAGTGATATTTGAAACTCATATTACTTTGAAAGTATTTAAGATGTGAATTTGTACACGTCTGTAAAAAAAATTATTCTTATATAAAAGATCTTTAAGTTCAATCGTGTGATTTGCTTTGCTTTGCTAATAATTAAATCTAATTTTTTAAAGTATTCGTCGAACACTGTTTTCCTATAGGTAAACATGAGAAAACTACTTCAGATTAGTCAAATTAAAGTTGGTAGATGATATTGTGTTATTAGCAGGTAATTAGAACATTTATTGTGAAATGATATTGCTCAATCTGCTGACTAATGTGCAATGATCTGACATGCGCAACTGCGTTAGTAATGGCAGTGTCTGACTATCGCAAATGCGAGAAACAGCAAGACAGCCAGGTCGATAAGCCTAGAAGTTGCTACAAGTTTCGTTGATGTAAAAAAACCAATGACTTAATGACGTTTATTAGGAAGAAGTTTGTGACTCTGCTGCTCCTCTGGGCACATTCTGTGGATTTCATGATCACTTCTAGGTGAATGCTGGAGTAGTGCTCTATGCTCCGACCACGCTCAGAATATTTTTTCGTTCTTTTTCCAACCATCTCTTTCAAGCCGAACTGAGACGCCCGCCGTCGAGAAGTAAGTCCCTTTCCCTCTCTTTCCGTAAATGTCACACGCTGTTGGGCAAAGGGCTTTTGCGTTTCAAAGGATGCATGAAGGCTACTTGTTAAAACTAAAATAATACTGGAAAGTGAACAAAACAAAACGTACACGGAAATATCGAAGTGTCGATGGATGAGGAGTTAGAGAAATAGAACAAGCCATCGTATTTCCCTATTTCATGTATACCGTCTTCAATATTTGCTATTCAAGATATCAGTCATCATTTTGGTGTCAGTCTAAACACTGGTTCTAGGAGTTATGAATACATATTTTGGAATACAATATTTCTCGAATCTATTAAAGCCATTATGGATATTTCAATTTCAAATCCCACTAAATGCAAAAGAATATAATCCACACCCAACGAAATTGGTTTTTAACGACCCGGATATTAACACACGAGAAGCGGAATACGAAACGCTCGCCTTCCGAGTTCCATAGAGTTACTTCACACGAGCAAGAGTCGCATGGTCCTGCTCCAAGGATCAGCGTTCGGCGACCAGATGAGGAACCAAAAGACAAATACGAGGAGTCGAGACAAGCTGTTCCCGCACCGCATTTAAAATACATTAGCACGACGCGACCGGGGGGGGGTGCAGCTGTGGCGGCGAGGAGAAAGCACAGAAGCAGCCGAAGAGGGGAGATGTGATCGCAGGAATAGAAGAGTGGCGAAGTAGATAATGAAGAATGAGAGAGGAAGCGTGTAAGATTAACGACAGAGTTAATCCTAGCGATTCCAACGGATAAAAAATCCCTTGCCATTACCAGGAGGCCGGGCTGTAGATTGCACCGCTAACATTTTCACTTTATTCTTGTTTTCGACGTGATACATTGACATATAGATATAAAAAAATATACAAGTACCTTTTTTGAAACAAAATACATTATTTAATTGCTGACTCTGCTTATGAAGAACCAACAACTTTCTCGCATCAATATTTGTATTTAATAATATATTCTATTATATATTCATATCAAATAAATGCTGCTAAATGATCGTGAAGGTTAGGTACTAATGACTTCAGAATTTCTGAAATGAAACTAATGAATCCATTCTTTAAGAGAAAAATGTAATAGAAGAAAAGCATATTTTAACATAAAAAATATATTATTCCTGTAAACATAAAATTAACTTATTTTTACATGAAAAAATATTAACTTGAAAATAAGTTTTAAAACAGTGTTTGTTTCGTGAACAAAATAAATAAACAATGCACTTTCCATTGTTTAAAACAAACATAGTAAAAAAGAGTAAAACAGTAAATTTTAACATAGTAAAACAAACATAGTAAATTTTAACAAAAAATAACTTACTTTTACATGAAAATCTTTAAAAAAATTTGTTTCGTGAGCAACATAAATAAACATTCCACTTTCACTGCGCATTTTCGAACGGCTCGTGCAAATATTTACCAATATCCATTAAAAAATATTCAAACAGACGTTACTACTTAAAAGAATTCCAGTAGCACTTGACGCCGAACCTTCACTATGGTGAAAGTTGATAAATACACTATCCTGTATAGCAAAAAAATAATTCTAAAAAACAAAATTTTCACGTAAATTAAATGTTCTTTAGTATATTGAATATAGAACTTGAACTAAGCAATCGTCTATAATTTGTGATATATATGAATAAAGAAACAAAATCCTAAGTTTACTGACACAGCTGCGCGCAATTTGAATTACAAAACAAATGAGGCCTGAGATCTATGAGTAGGATGAAAATGCAATTTAGCGGTGTAATATGCAACTACTACCATTCCCAAACCCTCACAATCGTTGTGCGTCTGTCTTTGCCAGACGCACGTCTTTGCACGACCCTCACGGTTGTGAGAGTCGAGGCTTAAAGGGACATAGAAACTCACGGTACGCTGCAATTATGAAAGAGCTTTTCCGTAACGAATAATCAAGAGAAGGGGAACGTTTTAAGAAAATATTTACGAGTCATTTAATAAAACTGATCGTAAAGTCAGACAACGGGACTTGTATAAAACAAACGAAATTTATAACTTGCATTGTTTTTATAGTGAGGCGATGGCGTGATAAACCTGTAGAGGTGTAAGCGAGACTTACAAATTTTCTGAAAATTTGGAAGCAGACAATACACAATCAGTAAGTTTTTACTCTCGTACCTTATCTGCTATTTATTTTCAAGTACTATGTCTGGGGTCTTTTGGAACCCCAAGCTTTACTGACAATTTATTGTAAGTGGTAAAGACGAATACACTGTGCGTAAATAATTAATTTTATGTAAGGATACATTTTATAAGTTATTTTCAATAACATAATAAATATAATGTATTCACATTAAAAATTTCATAAAGGAATAACCTTTACCGTACGTAACCTCCAATTTTTTTATACATAATGCTTCAGAAATATTTTTAATATATTTATAATAATTTCGGAATTAATTAAATATTGAGAGTATCATACCTCTTTTTGTTGAAGTTGATGAATAAATATTTCAGATGAGAATGGGAAAATAAAATGCGTTATTTTACGTATACGTTAGGTCAAACCGGTCTCATGAAACGAAAAAATAATTTTAGTAAAAGTTGAAAAATATGTGAAAATATTTTGGTATCCATTTATTAAAGGCGTGAAGCAATATCTAGAAAACTGAAATTATTCTGCAAATATTTACGAAAATAGAAACAAATTAATGATGATGGAGTCCAAAAATACCACAGATATGGAACGAGAGTTAAATATTACCCCACGTACTAAAGCACCGCAATTGACAAGAACAATTTAATAATTACTCACAATTACAATAACTGAATCAGAATGTAGAAAATCTTAAATGATAAAAAATTAAGCGGCAAATGCCATTAAGGCCATAAGATAATAAAAAGGCAGTGTTGAGAAGGCAAAAAATTACTCAGAACATGTTCGTAGAATGCAGATGATTAATAAAAGTATTCAAGGAATGAGGGTTGATGGACGTACTGTCCGGATGAGCATACGCCCTTCCGCCCTATCGCGGCCCCTGCAGCCCTCTTCCTCTGGCTCGTGACAACCGGAAGAGAGCGAGCGACTGGAGATGTAACGAGAATGGAAAGTGGACGGAATCCATCGAATTCCGTGATTGACAACTCTTAGCGCGGTTCGCGGATAAAATATCTTGAAGGCCTAGGATTGGCAAGTTTCGTTAAAATTCGAAGGAATCTCCACAGGAGTGAAGTTTTGATATTTCGTTAGAACTCGAAGATAGATCTACAAGAGTGAAGTTTTCAAACAAATCCTTTTCAAGAATCTAGACATTTGACGAATTCATATTTAACAAGCTATCTTTTTTTAAAATAAAAAGTATGGTGGATGTAGAAGAACAAGCAATCACAATGGAGTCAGTCGCTCAGACTTCCCCTTGCCACCGGCTCATATAAACGGGGCGTAAGCGTCAGGACTCGCACTGAAAATACAGTGCAACTATTTTATTAGTGAGCCGCGACCTGAAGAATTCCACTCCGCCGACGGTCCTCAATCGTCGAGAAACTGTGCGCTGAACTCCCCTGAGAACGCTGCTCAAGGTCTCGCCCTGAATAGGGCATGCTTTCCTTTCTTGGTGAATAGTCGGTTTGTGATGGCTCGCACGAAGTCCACTCTCGAACAGAAAGTGTTTGTGCATGTATTGTCTGGGCTATCCTCGATGAGCTGTGTCTCTGTCGTGGAGGTCACCACGACCGAGACTGTCTCATCCCAGATAGCTTAGACAATACAAACTCCGGCCGCGGAAGCCTATGCAATCATGTTTGTGTACGACACACACGTAAATTGTAACCAATTTCAAACCGTTAGGTGCATATCCTGGAGCATTTCTTTCAATTGTGGACAAATGAAGAGCGTAATCACGGTCATTTCCGACAAGACTTATTCGCACACGGTACTGCAGTTTCCTTAATTGTTTACACGCCATGTATGGGGACAGAACTATCATACGCGGTTTGTGGCCTGCACACTCTTCTGATCTGATTCCGTGCAAATTATTTCTTTTGGGATTGCTGAAAGATCTCTTATACGCGACAAATCTTCACACAATACAGGAACGGATCTCTGGAACAGAACATTCTTTACCAAGTGAATCAGAAGTTGCTTAGATGTCAAGAATGCATCCGAGCCAAAGGTGAGTAGTTCCAGCATCTATGATAACGTGCGTACAATTTAAACTTCCCAGTAGCAAAAAGCCATCTTCTGTCTTCAACAATTCTACCTGCCGCCCTGTCTGGATTTCCCCGGCGTCCGTAGCCTCGTTCGCCGAGGTCAACTCCCCGTGCGACAGGCTGATCTATGAAATGGTCGCTTTGTATAAGAACAGGCCAAAACCATCGACTTGACTGAATAAGAAATTTCAGAGTGGTTCAGGGAAGAAAGAAATTCAGCATAGAAGAGGTTTCGTCAACAGTCGCATATCAATGCGAGTGGGGGTCAACAATAGTTCTTAGCATTTCTATTCCTCTAACTTTGTTTGCGTAAGTAAATGATTTTTAATCGTTTAGAACTTATTATTAGGAACTTTCTCAACCCTTAGTTATAATGTTATCTTTCAATGCTCATACAATTAAAAACGAGTAATCGCTAAGTACAAATTCCGCATCTGATAGTTATTCTCTTGCAGCCGGACCCACCCATAAACAAGCTGAAATGATTTTGGGGTGAAGAGAAAAACAGCAAAATGCAGAAACAAAAAGTGCAGAAAGCGCAAATGCAGAAAGTTGAACTCATAAAAAAAACAAAAAAAAACGAATTTGACGATATGTGGTTCTTCAGAAAGGACCGAAAATTTAGGAAAACAGGAATCCTCGACTTAAAAAAAAATAGTGACCGCTTTTCAAGCAGTGGCCATTACTAGTCTTCACCCTGTTTAACAGTTGAAGTTGCTATAATTCGCGCGCCGTAGAATTGAGGGCGTACGCTAGTTCTGGGAATATGCAGCCAGGCATGAGGAGCGCAGGCCGCTGTACTGATGGCGCGTGACGGAGACCGGGACAGGGGTGAGGGCGTGAGCGGGGCGTGTGCGTGGCGTGTGCGAGGCGTGGGCGAGGCGTGGGAGGGCGTGGGCGAGGCGTGGGAGGGCGTGGGCGAGGCGTGTGCGGGGTGGGGCGTGGACGGGGCGTGTGCGGGGCATGCGTGGGCGTGAGCGAGGCGTGGGGCGGGGCGTGTGTGAGATGAGGGCAGGGCGTGGTGGGGCGTGTGCGGGGCGTGGGCTTGGCGTGGGCAAGGCGTGTGCGGGGAGAGGCGTGGGCGAAACTTGGGTGGTTCATGGGCGAGGTGTAGGTGCTGCCTGGGCAGGGTCGGGGGAGGGGGTGGCGTGGTCGACACGTCGCACGCCGCTGCAGCACGCCCGATTCCCGGAGCGCTCCGCTCCCCCTTGGCGCGGCGCGGCGCGGCGTACCCCAGGGTTCCGCACCGGGACGCGAGGACAGCGGCGGCGGCTGACGTCGCAGCCGACAGCGCCATCAGGCGGCGCGGGCGGCGGCGCGCCGCGGGGCATTTCTCCATGAAATTAACCCACCCCCGCGCCGCCTCCGCCAGACCTCTCGCTGCGACGCACCGGCGACGCCCGCGCTGTTAACTGGCTGCCTCGAGCATCACTCTCAGCCGTCCCCGCCCCCGGCCCCGCCCCCGGGCCCGCACCCGCCCCCGCCCCCGCCGCCGGAGAAAAAGACTGCCGCGACGCGAAATAGAGCTGGCGCGGGCGGGCGACACACGCCGCGCGCGGGGCCTCGCGAGGCTTTATGAAAATAAATGCGACGCAGCGCGCGGCGCTCGGCGCAATCTGCAACTCGGGGCGGCGGAGTGAAATTCGCAGCGAGGGCGCATGCGCGGGGAATGAGTGCCGCTGCACAGCGCGGGTTAAAATCCGCCAGGAATGCTGCGTGTTCATCTCAGGGTAAGGTATTTATCGGTGTAGTTTGTCATTTATTGAATTAATTTTGGTCACTTGTCTTTAGTTTCATTTATACTAATTTTCAACTATTTTAATAATAATAATAAAATTGTCATATTGCAGATAGATGGCTCGTTTCATTAGACTAGAATCTGAAACCTTAGACTAGAATCAACTGGAAGAAATACAACAATTCCAATAATAGTAATAAATATTTATTAAGTCCTTATGAATATACGATTGTGAGTAATACGTAGTGTAATATTTTAGTACATATGCATCAATTTGAAGTCACGTGGCACAAAAATTTTGTGATAATTTAGTGTAATTGAAAATTAATCACTCAGATAATGGTATAATTGCATTTAATTTGAAAAAGGTGTTATTTTTGAAATATTTATTAAGTCAGTGTTATACTTTACGTGTTCGGAATTAACTTTACTGATGAACCTAGAACAGTAATGATTTCTAAATGTCGGTATATTCAAGTCATCTTTTTCCATCATATATTACACGTTATCACTTTGAAGGGAAAAGTTTAAGTCCTACGTCCAACTGAATAATAGAAAAAAATAGAAAACCGAGTTCGTAGTTAAAGCAAAGATGTATGCATTATAAACATGTTTTAAATTCCTCAACTTGCTACCCTCCAAATTCGAATTAAAAATGAGTATATTGTAGCTGAAAGCACTTCATTTCCCAGTGAGCAACGTCTCTTTCGCGTCTCCACCCACTGGATCCAATCGGGGTCCACACTCCGCGTTCCCCCATTAGCAGAGGCCCACGCTTTTTGCCCGGACCTCCTCCAAATTGATTCCCGCTCGTTCCGTTTTAATTAGAACATCTCAGATTAGCATTTATTGATTCGGAGACGCTCGCGCGACCCTTGGTAGCCCTGCCGCCGCCGCCGCCGCCGCCGCCCCCCCATCCCCCAACGGCTGGGATTGCGGAGACTTCATGAAGCCCGGTGGGGACTAGATCCTAATTGATACGGACGATCCACCATCATAATTAGCTTACGCCAATTAAATCTTCCGTCGACCGGGGAGTTGTTTTATGGCATGCGGTCTGCGCGGCAACATACGTTGATTTGCCGCGATGCGCTGGAGGTCCGTTGCAGGACTGAAGTGCGATTGCTGATTAATGCCGATCACTGAAGCCCCACGGCCTCACGATAGAGATTCCTACACACTCTAGACCGTTCTGTATTATTTAATATCGAAAGACTACTCGTCTAATGGCAGGCCATCATGATATTCTAAAGAAAAGTACTCGATTCTTCCGATTTGTTTTTCTTACAATATTAATGTTTTCAATGTAAATGACGTTCATTCGTGAGATGAATTCAGTCACTAAATATTTATAATAATAATAATAATAAATAATAATAATAATAATAATAATAATAATGAAAGTCGTTACATTGACTTGGTGATTCTAATTCGTACGCGGTATACTAACAAAGTGCGAACGAGCTAAAAAGTCAGAGAATTTCAATTCAGCGCGGATGTTATTTTCGTTTTATGATCGTCACTCCGAGCAAAAATAACCCAATATATAGTCGGATATTTCCTTCTTTTAGATTTTGTGGATGTAACGTTTCTGGAATTTCGATAACATTACGTTCGCCACCTCAATGAGGATTAACAACGGGCGGTTGAACACGGAAGATCGGAATTTTATTTGACGAGGATAAAAACGTAGTCACGGAAAAAACATTGTCATTTCTGTATCGATAAATCACACAGAAAAGTCCCAGTTTCCAAGTTCGCCTTTGCGCGAAATTCTCTCGAAAGAATCCGTTAATTGGTGAAAGTCAATGAAGTTTCCAAAGCAATACGCCAAATCCTATTACGTTCAAACAAAACCAAGAACTCACCCCTCCAGGCCTTTTATTTACATATAAATTATTTCCGACACAGAGAGGGGGAATTGCGGGAACTGCACGTTGTACTCGCACAAAACACAGAAGTTTTCTGGCGGAAAAAATCTGAAGTTGATAATGGTAACTCGGTGCGAGAGCGAAAGCAGCGTTTGCAAATGCTGTGGACACAAGTGAACTCCCACGCACCGTATGGCAGCCACAGCTTGCACCACTGGGACTACAGATGTCAACTGTCCTAACTGTGAAACAAAAGCCACATGAAACGGACTGTACGTGAAATGCAATGGCGTTGTCAGGGGAGAAGGCCGATCGTTCCTTCTGGGACAAATAAACCAGTTTGCAGTCAAAACAGCCTTTTAATCCATGCTTCGTGTCAACTTCACTTTGCGAGAATTCGTTGGTGTGGAAAAGTGTTGACATTGTAATTGCACATTGTCCGTTGATGTATCCGGTTGTCATCTGCCAAAGTACTCTCGCAATGCCTTTGAATTAAAAATCCCAAAGCTCACACAAATATTGAAATGCATCTCGATTACCACATGATATACAACCGTAGAAAATAAGGCGTCTTACTACAAACTAGTTCTGCTACATCACATACTTTCCCGCCTCATTTCTAACTTTTACAATTAGCGAAAATACAAACGGATCAGCGCAACGAAAATAAGACCTACAACATTCTCTCAAACGTCCCTTGTTCTATTGGTGGAAATAATTTAAAGAAAAAAATAGAACGTTTTTTAGAAAATGATTTTTTTTATAAATTGCATGAATTTCAAGCACAAAATCGCTCAAATACTCTTTGTTTTTCAAAACATTTCACATGAATTTCTTTAAAAATCTGCTTTCGTTTAAAATATATTTTTTTTTATTTAAGACAAAAACGTATTTCTACAATATCGCGATTTTGCAATGTTAACTTTTGGCAATTTTCAAAAACAAAGAATGCGACGGAAATGGGACTAACACCATTTTTTTGCCGTTCTTTGATATTACGAGGAGAAAATTTAAAGAAGAAATTGGATTCGTTTTTGAGAAAATAATTGGTTTAAAATTTCACAAAAAATACTCTTATTTTTGAAAAATTGTACATGAAATTCTTTCAACAACATATTTTAAAAAGAAAACAAATCTCTATATTCAATAACGTAATTATAGAAAGTTGCCAATTTTATTTTATTTTATTTTATTTATTATTATTTTTTTTGCAACTCTTGAACATTCAGAGATTTTAACGGAAATTCGCACCATAATTGAGCGTCTTTTATACTACCAGAGGACAAAGTTTAATTCGATAGTTTAGAGCTATTTATGGTTGATTGATTAGTGATTCCGGGTACGTCAACTACTAAGGTCTTCAATCCAGTGCGTGCAGTGCATTTGAAGGTATTAGTCCTGTTATGTGAACCACTCTCCATAATCAAAATATCTGTTTTAATCTGAGAGGGCCTCGAGTTCCTTTAAGTCAATCGAGAAATATCACTTTTCAAGAAAATTGGCGAAAAGATTTAGGCGCTGGTGTTGACCACAGACAGACAGACAGACAGACCGACAAAGTAAAAAAAGATCAAATACCGGTACCACATATGTGAATTGTGTGTTTTGTGAAGTATGTATTATTTGCAATTTGTAGTGAATACAAAGATCTCAATAAGCTATTAGAAATTCCTTCTTGAATGTGTACAATTTTTTGTGTATTATTTATATGATTAACATCTATTAGTGTTCATAAAACAGAGGCATGAAATAAACATGAATTACGAGCAGACAATGTTGGACTACGTATTCCCATTAAGAAAAACAATTTAATGTCATATTTTTAAAGTGACGAAAACACCACAAATAATACATGTACACACAATATACAAGTAACCATCCACAAAATCATGATTGTACATCAAATTAAATAACCGTTAACGTTATATTTGTAATATGCATGCGAGCACGTTTATAAAAACTGGACAAGTCCTTTTCATATACGTTGAATCCAAGTTGAGAAATTAACCTATAAACCACGAGAGTACAAACAACACCTGAAAAACCTCTAAACAAAATGTTTAATTCAATTCTAGCAAAACGAAAACATGCAAAGCTATAATTTGCTGGCAGAATTTTGGGTTAATTTTTCATTTTAACAATTTCAGTAAAACTCGTTAGCAGATTACAAGTGTAAATAAGTTTCACCTTCATTCCAAGATTATTTTCTTCTCATGTATTTTACTTTCGTGCTCCCATGAACCAAAATATTCACAGAAGAACGAACAATAGTAAACATTAATAAGATAGTAAACGCTTTTTTTAAGTTACTAAAGATAAAACAAATGGCACAAATTTTGTTTTCTTGAACTTAACAACACTTTTCATCGTGAAAGAAATAATTGTAAAGGATGATGTTTTTATCTGATATCATAAAAAAATATAGATATAGGATCTGTTCTTTAAGCACGCTCCTTCACACATGCTAAACAATGCAGTAAGTTGTGCACAGAAACCCAATTTCAATAATTAAAATGTTCTCTTTTTAGTAGAAAATAAAAGGAATTACCTCATCCCGACTTTGTACACACACGATATTTTACTTTTTAAATTCGTAGCGTATTTTCATTCTGCGAACTCGACTGGCACTGCATCCGAAGCGGAAAGAAGGAAAAAAATAATGATTAAAGTTATAATCACCGCGTTAAAAAAAAGATTTCCCTTTCAACCTTTCTTGTTGCTTCAACTGTTAATGACAGTTACCCCGCCCCAAAGCGTAGCAAGGCGCCGTTAGTAAGAAAACAAAAGACGATAAAGCTCAGATAATGAGAAATGGAATTACCTCGCTGTTTAGACCAAACTTGAAGTCATTATCTCGCAGCATTATCTGAAATGGTGTGGATGTTTTGCACCAGAGGCCTGGCCAGCTTTAATACCAGAGCCTTGGCACGTGCTCTGCAGTGGGTGTGGCCAAAGCAGCCCAACTATGGCGCTTGGACCTGGAAGATGGCCGATGTTCAAATCCACGCACAACGAAACAATTTTTTTGTATATTAAAGTCGCATCAACAACTGAGTCATTAGCGACTATTTTAAATACAACTTTACAATATTAATACGGCAACTTCACAATATATTACATTAAATATATTTAACAGTATATGTCACTAAATATAAACAAATGTGTGAAGACAGACATTATATGTATTTTTAATGTTACAATATTCGTTTCCAGTATCAATGCTAACATACTTGTTACAATAAAATTTCTTAAAGAAAATTGCTGTCTTTACAGAATTTTAATATTTTATTTTGGAATTCGTTCGAAGATAGTATCAATTCGGAGTTTTGCTCATCTTCTAGATATCTGTCTCTGCTGTGCTGAAACATAGGACATTGAGTTAAGATATGTTCAAAGTTATGAAGGCTATCACAGTGCTGGCAGGTGGGTGGGGGAATTCCAGTTAGCAAGTGTTGATGACTGAACTTGCAATGACCAGTTCTTATCCTTTTTATTGTTGCTTGATCTTTTCTTGAAAAGTTTTTGGAAGTTTTCAGGGAGTAAAATTTTTTAACTAGTTTGTGTAGAGGGCTGGATTTCATGGTTTTCCAGAGGTTTCTCTACATTTCATTCATTACTTTCTTGATGTATGTCCATAAATCCTTGCATGTGTGTGAAATTATTAAAATACTTTCAGTCTCAGGGCTTACATTTTCCTCTTCAAGGCTCAGTGTGTTGTACTCAGGCATTTTTTAACTGGTATCCAGGCATTTATAGAGTCTTTTTAGATTGTATATTGTCATATTTTTTATGAATACTAGAAAGAAACAAGAAATGGGCTTCATTACTAGTTCAACGTGTTTATTTATTAACTGGTCAGTCGTACAGATTTTGAAAAGAGCTTTGCAACATAATACTTCATTAGCTGGGGATGACACGTACGCAGGTAGTCACATTTTATGGGAAGATCTCTCTAACTTCTGGTGAGTTGGGCTTTATTAATATATTTGAAGTTCAATTTGTGTAACAGTATATTTTAATAAGTTGAATGAATTGTCCTGAGGTCTTGTATTTTAATTTGTTCACTATGTATCTACTATGGGTGAAATTTGTCTTCTCATTACATTGAAATGTGCTATTTTTCTTCTTTTTATGTTTGTTACCTAATCGACCTTCAGTGAAAGTTTGGTCCAAATCACTATTTTTAAGGGTTCGCAATTGTTTTATGATATCCTTCTAATGTAATTATTTAAGATTGCTATTCCCAGTTTATTTCTAATTTATTTACTTGAAACTTACTTACGTGTTGTCAGGAGATGTCTTAAAACATTTTTACACAATGTTTATTTTGCCAATTTTACCCCTACTGTTTCGCATACTGTGCTAGCGTAAGTAAGCAATGGTCAAAAAATCGTAATCTCACATTCCATGTCAAGCTTTTTTACTTCAGATAGCACATTTACGAATGAATAAAGACCTGAATGACAGTGTTCATGATTCTACAATATATTTCCGATTTTTGATTTTTCGAAAATTCGGACTTTCCTTCCTGTATATTAAATATTTGAAAACGATTGTCATGTCATTCGAATATCATATCCAAAATTAAAATAGCCCATTTCCTTGTTTTTAAAATCGTTGTTCTGTTTACATTTTTATTGTAACTTGTATTGGTAATTAAAATTATTAACATTGAGAATCCATACTAATATCTGAACTATTCATAGTATTTTTTCCATAATGAATACTGCCCGATTGATATTACCCGACTCAAAAATATGCGTTCTTAAAAACATTCTTTAATATTAGAAGTACTTTACATCAAGCCGCTGGGCCTTTTTTCGAAACGTTCAACAAAATCGCTTGAATTTTTCTTCGAATTTGAAACGGATATTTAAATGGTTGGGAGTACTTTTCATGAAACCTCAATAACAATTGAAAAACTTCCTCAAAAATGGCTTAAAATTTTTTTATTAAATTTTTTCCTCCAATGATGTTAAGGACGCTTAAATGAGTACCGTAAGTCTAATTTTCGTTGAACTCTCTGGATTTTCAAAACCACGAAATGTTTAAATAATGCGAGAAAGTATGTGCTGTTGTAAAAGCCCTCGTTTCAATTTGACAGAAGCAATGTTATCAAACATCCCAAAAATGCAGATTTTCCAAAAGAAATTTCTCCGAACCATCACTAAAGCTCCATGATTTGTACCTAACTCCCTGTTACATAACAAACTCGGCATTACTATCTCCATCCATTTCTCCCTCCTATCCTCTCGCTTCTATCCCAAAATTCTCCAGATTGCTTCAGCCGTACATTTTAAAATCGGAAAAAAAATCCTCACCACAATAGACTAAAGCGGAAACTACCGCGACAGTTCTTCAACCCTCCCTGATTATCATGTACCCGATATGGCTTCTCACATTTAATTCACATGTACTCAGTGTATTTATGTCTACGATTTTTCTTAATCAATGTTAATGTAATTTAATGTACCACAACTGCGTTGTACTCAGATGCTGAGGGCCTTCGGGCCAAGAAGAAATAAATGAAAACAAAATAGCAATATTTGCTTGTCGGAGAGAAGTAGGAGTACGCTAGCGGATTCGGTGGTATACGGTAATGGTCAGCGAACCGGACTGTTGTACCAGAGTTTGCGGGTTCAAACCAGATCGAAGCCGTGGATTTTACATGGGCGAAAAAACACTTCGTACGCCTTCCTTTGGATGTGAAGTAAAGCCGGCTGTCCCATGTGGTGGATTTACTGCATGTAAAAAAATTAAAAAAAAAAGTTCCTCAAGCCTAAAATAAGCCTCTGAGCAAAATTGAGATCCGCCTGTTTCGACGCCCTTTCTCCGCTAGATGGTGAAAGAAGCGTAAAATAAGGCATAAGGCAAGGCCTCCCAGCGCCCGCTGGCAGCGAGGGCAGCTGCCTGCCTAGTGCTCGGCACGGCGTCCCGGCTGCCTGGCTGACCGAAGGCCGGCGCCATTTGCCTATCACAGCGGCGCACTCGATAATGGCCGGGCGCGCCTCCGCCGTCAAATACTCTCGCTCGGATTTCGATTGTTTAGTCGGCAAACAGCGATGTATCGATAGGGCGCGTTCGGCGAGCACAAAGCCCCCGACACAAAAGAGGCCGTCGGTGGCGGGCGGGGGAGGGGGTTGTCCGAAGGGTGGAAAGCTGAAACGTGCGTACAAGGATGTAGGAGAGGAAACGACGTCACATTCAGGGAACGACAGATCAAAAAAAGCTACGTTCTGTGGGTCAGATCTGTTTTAGCAAATTTGAAGGTCTGGTATAAGAGAAGCCCACCGCTTACAAACTACGAATGTCTTCAGATGTCTGAGTAGGGGCCACATCTAAGTGCGAACTGTCAGGTGGAATACGTTGCCTTGAGGTGGAATACGTTGACATGTTCAGTGTCTTGTCAGTTTCAAGTCGAAGTGAATACAAACGAAGTGAATTTGCACGCGTATCTTTCGCAATTCAGTCATCCAAGTGCGATAAATCCTCACCACTCAACGAGAGTTTATGACGATTTCGTTTGTGGTACTCAAATAATAGCAGTCATCTAGCGATATGTAATTTTCTCTTGTTGATCATGACATCGATCTCCCGAAAATTTTTGAGAATATATTAAGACAATAATAAAAGAGAAATAATGGATGGGTCTGGCACCACGTACGGGGAAGTGGCAGAACGGTAAGGGCAGATGGTGACCTCTGGGCCGTTCCCTATTCTCTTAAAGGCCTAAGGCGGATGAGATAGAGCAATAAGAACAGGAATGACCCCAGACATGGCAAACAGCAGTTTACTGAGGCGGTATACTTACATAGGCACCTGACATAGCCCAGCCTCGCCAAGGACTGTTCTCCGGAAGAGACACTTTGCAGCGGCCATCATACGAGTTAGCGACACACGAAGTGCACAGCGATCAGGAGAGAGGGCGGGAAGCTGTTAGACGGACCCCGGAGGTGGAGGAGTGTGGGCAGGGCCAGTTAGGGCCGATCTGAACCGACGAAGTGGTGGAGGGATGTCGACAGGGTCAGTTTGGGCCGATCTGAACCGGCTAGGGATGAAGGGAGGTCGGCAGAGTCAGTTTGGGCCGATCTGAACCGACGGAGGAGTGGAAGGTCCGTGCAAACGGGCGACGAGCTCACGAGTAGCATTCGTCCCCCCGCTAAGCGGAGGTCAAGCTGTTTTGTTGGCCATCACTGCTGAGACGCTCTTTACGAGGCGGAGCTACGCAACATGCTTACGCGGGTGCCAGCTGTCTGCGGCCACGCGACATTTTATTAAAACCAATCTTGGTAAAATTACTCTTATAATCTAAAATACTCATTATGTTATATTTTATGCCCTCGCAGAAATTCAACTAGCGTATAAAACGCAAAAATTCTACCATCTAAGATGGGTTTTGAAGAGATGTGAGCAAGAGAGACAGACGGTGGATTGGTGGATTCGACGGCAAGGGGCTTTGAGGCCGAGACACCGGTTGTTTGCCTTCCGCCAACAGCTTTCACTCTAACACTACAGATGACAAGATAAGCTGCGATCGATGACGCTGGGAGCAGACTGTGATGAAGCGCGGAAGCCGAGGTAGCGCGAGATGACGCGAATATTCGCCTTCAGCACAAGGAAAGAGCACTGCTCTAGCAATTTCATTCTACAAAATCTCCCCCCAGAAAATACCACGTAAAGTGTATAAGAGATTCATCTTTCAACTCACGTATGGAACAGCCAAAGATGAATTACTGTTTCTCAACATACCTGAAAAAGAAGAATTTTAATATTAATATCCTCTTAAAAATAATATTAAAATTAACAAATATACTTTTTTAAAATACGTTTTATAAAATTAAAACAATACCACCATAAAAAATAGTTCAAAACGCCACATTTGAAAAGTTATGACTATTAAGAAATGGAAAAAAGCATAAAAATGCAGACATATTATAACTGATTTAAAACTATACGATTTAGCAGACTTATTTTCTATAAAAATATGCTAAATATTTTTGATAAGAAATAAAATGATGAGATATTTATTCTACACGGCGATATTTATTTCATCATATTAGCAGTCCCTTGTCGGGAGAATTGCCACAATGCAGTTCAGGCATGACGAAGTTGTGGGTAAGTTAACTTAGCATACCAGAGTTCGCGGGCACTACGATCAGAGAAACTGACGCGAGTTTTACGAATAAGAAATACACGTATTGCTTCGAAGTGGCGGTACATCACCAGGTATCTGCCCCCTGTCAGTCTTTTTGAGAAGTCTGTTGACGGTTATAGCCTCAATTTTAGCTATATTAATTCCCAAATTTTCTTCTAAAGCAATTAAAGGATCTATTAAAATGTAATACTACATTAGCCAATTTCAAGTTGTTAATTTCCTGTGAAATTGAACATTTTGAATTGAATGTATCTTGGTTTTGTAATCATAATTACTTAAAAGAGCAATAATTGCACTAAGTTCGCATGTTCAAGTTACGAGGTTTAACAGATAACACATTCTTGACTGTAAGAGCTGTTCACCCATAAGTTTAAATCGTGAACTAACAGATAACTGTTAATTTATTTTACATTAATGCTACAACAGAAAACTCAACGATTAAACCTGAAAGAGGTCGCGCAGAATGTCATTGTCCCATCTCAGAGCTCTCTTTATTTTTAGATTTGTTTATAATATTTCAAGCTTCTCCACACCTTCTGATGAAATCTTTACTCAAGTGACTGGCGTATTATCTTTGCAATCAGTCCGTTCCTTTCCAAGAAATTTCGTCGCAAAGCAAATGTCGCGTGGGGAGGCCATTGCCCCCCCTGCCTCCTTCGAGGCTGCTCCTTGACACTCGCTTGAAAGCAGCTGACGATCTACAAGCACAGTGAGCGCTCGAACACACACACACACCACGGTAAATGTTATTTAGATCCTTTGGTTGACTATAGTGTATTTATATTATACCAATTCCCGCGTTGATTTTATTTTTCCTCTTTTGCAGATGTCCTTGCTATGTTTATGTTTATAGAAAAATAACATGTAATTGTGTGAAACATATATTACGTATTCTTAACCACTTTACCACACAGAGAAACTACATTATTCTGTTCAATGTGTGAAGCTAGTACATGCTCATTAAACACAAGAAGTCCTACATTATATTTGACCCATGTAATTTTAACAGACCATTTTTAACTATTGGAGATAACTATCTATATAAATAACAGTTTGCATGTAAAATTTGTATTCGTATAATCTTGCGACACTTTCGAGGATTTTTTCATCAGCAGGCAAGAAAATAAGAATTTGAAACAATGAACAAATTACTTAATAAATGAAAAATAATAGTACAGTTACATTGCAACAATTCATCTTCATGTTCAATTCACAGTTCAATTACACAAACATGATAGGATCTAGAAAAGCATATACAAATAACTAGTGGTGCTACAGAAGGCACAGTCTTTCTCATAGTGAACTTTTCTAATTTCCCTGGTGTGGACTGGATTTACAGTCTCACGCCATCCTCTTGCCAACAGCATTGTTTTTGTTATTGGCTCAACTTTCCAGTTGTCCAAAAGTAGAACCAAAATATTACTTTAAGAATACAAAAGAAGAGTAAAACCTAGTCCTAAATTTTAAAAAAAATACTGAAAAATGTGAAGCCGTTTTTGAGAAAATGGAGATTAAATATTACTGTAAATGCGAAATTTAAAGCACTTTCTCACTGGAATATATTGGGTTTTCGAAAAACTTCATTTATAGTTATTGGAACCACTTTAACTCCCAAATGTAATAGAGTTTTCAAATTGTTGAAAATACGCCTATTAACGGCGTGAGAGATGTTTTAAAAAATTACTTTTTTGTTATTTAAAAAACGAAAAGTATACACCAAAATAAACTTTACGTCATATTAAACATTGCAATTGCACTACCCGTTGTAAAAGTTGGAAGAAAAAAATTGGAGCCATTTTTGAAACAGTGGCAGTTGAGCGTTTCTGAAAATGCGGAATTTTGGGCTCTCTTTAACAGAAAACTGTTGGGTTTTCGAGAAACGTCATACATTACTAAAAGAATATGTACTCATAAATATAATTAAAAGAAGAAATCATATCTAATGTAAATATTAACGACGTGAGAGAAAAGTAAAAAAAATTGTAATTTGTTAAAAACAAAAAAAATAAGAGCAATATGGCTCTTACTTCTTCATATAGAGCACTTTTTGCCCTATCTCTACCAAACGTTTCAAGAAACAAATTGGAGACGTTTTTGAGAAAATCTTGTTTATGTTATTTTGTACAAATGAAAATATTGTATGCAATATTGAACGAAATCAATTAAAATTGTCAAAAAATGTATATGACCTTAATGAAACAACTCTTTATGGATAACAAATTGCATTTGAAGGGAAAATATGTCTTCAATTTTGTAGATGTAGAAGATGCAGCAAAAAAATGAAATTTTGCAATTTTCAAAAATTCAGAGTTAACCGTAAAAATCGGACCTATGTCACCTTTATAAGTGCATTTGAATTTATTATTACAAGAAATTTGAAGAAAAATTTGGAGCTGTTTTTGAGAAAAATTTTGAAAATGTCCGGGGGGGATAATGTACCCCAAACTTTAAAGAATGTTTTAAAAATTTCAAAACTTTGACTAGAGCGAGATGAACAGGGTGTTCTTTAATTTTAATATAATCCTACGCGTGGTTTAGGCGCTAGTAATGTTTACAGACGGACGGACGTTTTGAACAAACACTTTTCCGGTATTAGGGGACCGCAAAACGTGTATTTTCGTTGAAAGCACGGAATTGCTTTCTCGCAGCATTGCATAACTTTCTCTATACTTCGTATGTTACTCCCCATATACGTACGTATAGGAGAAAGTAAAAATTACAAAAATTAGTCTAAGTGATTTCCAAAAACTATTAAACTGCTCCAATGCTCCATGGCATAATGAACAGCCATGTTACGATTGGAGTGGTTGGCACCCGCCGTGTTGGCGGCGGTTGGTACCCGCCATGATTGCAGAGGTTGGCGGGTTTATTCACGGTGTACCTTCACTAGGAAGAAATATATTTCCCAACCATCCACTTTCATTACAACATATAATTCAATAAAACAGGGGTGCGCATCGTATTACCTATTATTTCAAGGGCATAAAATTGAGATCACGAAAGAGCCTTCGCGACAATGAGTGTATTTAGGCGAGACTGACTGAAGGTTAACATTGCTTCAGTGGGCAACTAATACAACATTTCCAGGCAGCCAGGAAACACTCGGCACACCCGAATTTTGACACGAGCCCAGCCCGGTGGCGCCCCTGACCGGGGCAGAGTGGAGTTGTCAGGCCCAAGGCGAGGGCGCGTGGAGCGACACGAGCGCGGCGCGCGGAAACAAGAAGTACTACATTCGCTGCCTTAAACGAGGAGCGTTTCCAACATGAAACATCGACTCGTAACAAGCGCGCGTACAAACGCACATTTAACTCCGAGCGGCAACGACCGGGGAGAGTGCTGACAGACGCACGCGTTCATAGTGGGACGAGGCAATCATGGTCGCCCATGCCCAGCGAATGGAAACAAAAGCAATTCGGGAAAGCACCGCCGCGTGCTATGTATTACACACGGCCATCGATTCGACTGCGTGACAACGCGGATGCGATTTCCTGGCCTCCGAGTCCTTAGCGGAATAGCGCTCGCCATGTACTATAATCCACGTAACAACCACATCCACGAGAGTTTCTTCCGAATACGTCCGGAACTAAATTGAATAGGCGCATTATTGTGCTTGGGGAAGGGTGAAATGCAGAATTACAGGGTTTTCGAAACGGTTACTCCATTATTTCTGCAATTATGCGGTGAACTGTTCGAATGTTTCGTGATGTTTGTGGTAACAAACAACACACTCTCCAAATAAATGTAAGAAATGTTATTAACTCAATTAAAATATTTATCCGCGACTGGGTAAATATTTTGAACTTAACAAATACGAAATAAACTTACTTTTATCTCATTTGGCTATATACATTGTATAAGGACATTTTTATAAGAATAGTTTGATGCTTGTCCTGAATTAAGACTATTTTCCCCTTTAGTCTGAGATATTTAATTATTACCATGGAGTGTTAATATATTTCTAAAAACATTATAGCATTTTAAATGTTTAATTCCACCTAAAAATGTCTTGGACGTATCTATGAATTTAAAATATCACAGATATTGACAGATGATGAAATTATCGATTCATGAAACACATTCCTGCAGATTATCTTCATCACAAGTAAGAGCATAAGTACATAATCAAAAAATAATATATGGAATCACAAGTGAACTCTAGTAGAGTTCTCTATGTTTACTAACTTAATTATATTTATAAACAAATAATTGTATTTATTGTTAAATAAAGAAATTCACTCTCTGAAATTTAAAAAAAATGATGAGTGAAAATAGAAGAAAAAATATTGTGAGCCTAGAGTTTTCATTTCCTTGAAATTCATACCAGACTGAAGAATAACTCGGATATAATGAAACCTCACAAGTTACGAACTTGAATACAAAAAGAAATCAGACCATTTCAACATAATTACAAGAATAAGCCAGACTGATCGATAGAAAACATGCTTCAAACCCTAAATTTTCTTGTTGGTATGTTAAGTAAATCGGACAAGTGTAAATAATTGAGAAGGCAAAAAATAGTAGGACATTCCATCATACAAATGTCTCCATCTGAGCCAGCCCATTGCAAACACCCCCCCCCCCGCGAAATCCGTTCTTGGAACGCGTGGAGGAAACTGCGAGCTGCCCTCATTCGCGGCCATAGCACCGCGTAGAAACGACGCCAGCGCCGCGGTCGAGACGGCAATCGCCGCGCCAGCCGAGTCGTCGAACGCAGCGCTAAGCGCCGCTTGCGGTGAAATACAGGCGCAATTGCGCATTTCGTGGCGGCTAAGCACAGGCGGAGGAGGGGGAGTAGGAGAGGGCGGAGGAGGAGGAAGAAGAGTAGGAGGTGGGGTGGAGGAAGAGGAGGGGGAAGACGAGGAAGAGGAGGGGGCGGAGGAGGAGGGGAGAAGGAGGGGGAGGAGGAGGGGGGAGGAGGACGGGACGGAGGAGGAAATACTTTCTCTTCTTACGTTAGTAAGTAAATGGCTGGGCGGACGGCTGGGCGGACGGCTGGGCGGACGGTTGGGCGGACTGGCAGACGGACAGACGAGCGGACGGCTGGGGGCGGACGGTTGAGCGGATTGGCGGACCGGCAGGCAGTCGGCCGGCCGGGTAGGAGTGAACGAGGAGACAGTGTGGATGAACGAGCAGACGGGCAGGCATGCCGATGAACGGACGGAGGGACAAACGAACGGACGGGCGGACGGACAAACGAATGGACGGACGGATAAAGAAACGGACGGACGGACGGACAAAGGAACGAGCGGACGGACGGGCCAGCGGGCGAGCGGGCGGGTGGGTGGGTGGGAAGGTGGGCGGGAGGGAGTTTTGGATTGGGTTGGCGGGCAGACGTTCTCTTGGCCGGAAGGCTGGCCAAAGGGGAGAGGGGGAGGATGAAGTCAGCAGTGTGGGAGGCGAGTGCGGGCGCAGAGAAGCGAGGGCGGGAGGGTGAGAAAGCGAGCGGGCGGGCGGTCGCCCACTAAAAAGGGCGAAGGCGGGCGGCTAGCCGCTGAATATGCATGCGGTGGTCAGCCTCGAGCCAAAGCGCACCCTCCACCGCTGCCCACTAACTACCAATACCAGGTGGTGTAGGGTTGGAGAGAGAGGCGATGGAGGCAGACGAGGTGAAAGGCTGCAGGATGGTTGTGATGGAGTTAGAACATTGTAAGGTGAAAAGGTTGGTGTCAGTCTTGGCGCGATGTGAGTGACTAAGTTCGATTGATTGTTATTCATTCCGGGCACGTCAACTACCGAGATCATTAACGCTGTAAGTGTGGTGCATGCTTTTCCTCGGAAGGTGGCGGTGATATTCCCCCGCTGGATGGCGAGATCCGTCGCCGACTTACCGTCGGCTAGCGGGGTTCCCTCAACAAGGTATCTAGCTCCAGCAGGGCACCGCCCCAACCAAGACAAGCTCTAAGCTCCCGCCCGCAAGTGTTGTAGTGTAGTGCATGTTAGTGTGTGAGTGTGTGTGTAAGGGAAGAGGATAGGACAAGGAAGAGGAAGGACAGATCGCACGCGGTCCGTGGCCCGTTTGTTAGGGTACTGCTCCGGCACTTACGTGGTGTTGATCGGCGAAACAACAAAACTACGGATGAGAGCAGCCGGCCTCTATAAGTCTCTTCCAGACAGCGATTCAATTCGGCTTATCCGAGAAGCTAGTAGCGAAACTTTTGGCACTGTCAGGACTCGAATCTAGGATCTGCCGGTCAGAGGCCCTGCAGTGACGACAGTTGATGCACCAAGCCATCTCTCCCGGCAAGTGGGTTCGATGACTTCATGCAGGGTTGGAGGAAGGCCAAGACTTACAGGAAAGATTGGCGTCGAGTATAGCAACCGGCTGGATTTGTGACAGGTTGATCGGCGGGGTGTGTGGCAAGGTGAACGAAAGTTTTGCAGCAAATGCTGGCGGCAGGGCGGTGGCGACGGTGGTGATGAGGGGGGCGGAGGCAGCGCCGCCAACCTTTCAAAGCGCTAACTTCACATCGCTGGGCGCATTGCCTGCCGCGCCTATTCATAAGGGACGGCGGCAGATGCATTGAACGCCGCCCATCAGATGTGGGCGCAGCACTGGTGTTGGGGGGGGGGGGGGGAGGGGAAGCGACGTGTGGTGGTGCGCGAGAGCTGCACAGACCCAGCCACGCAGAGGGACAAAGTCTGCTGGTGCGGAGATGGAAGCGCGTTAATAATACAGCAGAATTATAATTGTAATTAAAGGATTCTTATATTGACTGTTATAGCAAAGTATTTAATGAGAATGATTTTCTGTAAATATAATAATTATTTATCTAGTAATTAACATAAATGTATTTCTTACGTCCATGGAATACATCATTTGGGCATACTGAAGTAATGAGCTCGGTGGTTCATCTAACCTCAGGTATTTAACTACCCGCTTCTGTACGCCACGTTCGACAATTTTCAATCTTCTTCTCAATACAATATTGTAGAATCTTTCATAAAACATTATACTTTTAATATGTACTAGTGCGTCTTCGTAAAAGAGGAGCTTTCTACTACCAAATGCCATCAATTCACGCTCTGAGGAACTGAAAAAAGAATTGATACAAGCCTACAACTACTAATTTGGTTACGACTGCACTGTAATGTGGATGACAATGATTTCTGTTTGCAGTCACCGTCCTTTGCGTACAATCCGACTTCATTTCTCGAGTTTGCAGGCTTAGTGATTCAGCCTTGCTATGTGAAGGGAACGCTGGCAACATGCAACTGAAATGCAGTCTATATGTTCTAGTAGCGGATATGATGGAGAGGACTGTAAAGGAAGCTAGGGCTGTTGGTAGTAACGTGACGGGATTTCTGAAATTAGGATGTGAAACATTTTGACAATGTTTCAATAATGAATAGATTATAAAAATGTTGGTAGAAGGGAATGCGATGGAAGAAATGCTCACGTAGAGTGTAGAGATGCTCGTGTAAGAAGAGAAAATGCCAAGGAAAGTAATTAAATTGAAGGCTGCGGTCGCAGCTGAGGGGGCGGGGCAAGGGGCCGGTGCGTGCGACGGGGCGGGGCAAGGGGCGAGGAGAGCCGAGGCGTTTGGGCGAGGCAGCGAGGCGTGGCGTGGTGCGAGCAGTGATCGGGGCGGGGAGATACCAGGCGCTCGGTCGACTGCCGCTGAGGGGGTGGGGCTCGGGCCGGAGATATTGTAGCAAGGTGTGGCGTGGTGGGGCCACGGGCCGCGGCATGCGGCGGGGCGGGGTACGGGGCGGAGAGATACCAGGGGCTCGGTCGACTGCAGCTGAGGGGGCGGCGCCGGAGCGGGGGAGAAAGGCTAGGCGTTAAGGCGATCGCAGCAAGGCGTGGCTTGGTAGGGCCAGGGGCCTGGAGAGGCGGGGCGGGTAGAGGCTAGGTGGTTGGGCAACTACAGCGAGGTGTAGCGTATTGGGTTCGGGGCCCGGTGCTCGCGGCTGGGCGTGCTGCGGGGCGGGCAGAGGCTAGGCGTTGGGGCGGATTGCAGCAAGGCGAGGCGTGGAGTGGCCGGGGGCGGGTGGCCTGCAGCGGGGCGGGGCGGGGTGTGGGTTGGAGAGAAGCTACGCGTTGGGGCGATCGCAGCAAGGTGAGACGTGGAGTGGCCGGGGCTTTCGTCGGATCTGGGAGTGGCCGGGCGCTGGGGTGACCGCAGCTGGGAGGGCGTTGCGTGGCGTGGCGTGGCGGGGGCGTGGCACGCTCGAGGGCGCGTGGCGGGCGTGCGCCGGGCGTGCGCCGGGCGTGCGCTCGGCTGCGCGCAGTTCCGCCAGCGCCTCGCGCTCGACCTGCCCTGGCGCCCGTCTCGCGAATCACCAATGCAAATCCGCACACGCGCACACAGCGCCGACCCCGCGCGCAAATGCACCGTGAAAACCGGTTGCGCGGACCTGTCTCTTAAATATACTCGCGCTCCCAACCCTCTTCCACGCGACAAGTTTTCGTCTGCCGCGCTTGGCTAAACGTGTGAATGGAAAATTTTATTTTTCTGGAAACCTAGTTTGATAATGAATCAATAAGCGTTCACGATTTCATGTTCTTAGATAGGATTTCACCTATTATTAGTTCCAATTTGTTGAATATGTATGCATTAGCATTTCATTCTTAATAATATTAATTCGACCATCCTTTAACCCGTCATGCTCTTACACCGTGCCCTTCCACTTAAAGACAGAGACGATGTGTTTAACGCTCTGGGTCTACGACTGTCCACCCATTCCTCCAGAAGGGAGGAAACTTCGCTGCTGAAATTGGGGCATTATTTACCGAACATTCTAGGACGGACGGACGTACGGACGGACGGTCGAACGGCTGAACGAACGGACGAACGGACGAACGGACGAACGGACGAACGGACGAACGGACGAACGGACGGACTAACGGGCGGACGGATGGACGAACGGACGAACGGACGGACGGGCAAACGGACGGACGGACAAACGGACGGACGGACGGACAAACGGACGGACGGACGGACGGACGGACGTTTTAGCGTCAATTGATTTTTCGGTATCACGGACCCAAGAAACAGGGATTCTGGCTACTGCACGTGTTACTCTGGAAAAGGTGGCGCGGTGTGAGTCAACCGCCTGGCAACGGTTCCTCTCAGCCGGTCCTTCCCCTCTCAGTTCGTATTAATTTAGCTACTGGATATATCCACATTTTCGTTATCAGGGGCCGGCAATGAGAGTTGGTTCTTTTTGCCGAAAATCCGCTGTTTTTCTTTTCCGTAGCATTACATAACTTTCTCTATACTACGTATATTACTCCTTAGATACGTATGTATACGATAAAGTAAAAACTATGGATGGAAACGGCTGAGTGAAATGATGAGAAAACCGAAACCAAAAACATGTACGTTGTTGCATAGCTGAATTGACATGTTCTCTGACATCATCCGACAACTTGCCCTTTATCTTTGATACTGTAGAGAATACACCGTTCGTGCATCACGTGAAATTCACCATCGCATAAAATCATGGACTGGAGATAAAGGTGCAGGAAGTATCACGGAAAGGGGATTCGGTGTGAATCGTCCTCCTATCCGCCTGGCAACGGTTCTCTCACCCCATAGACATATAGTACTAGACTGGCAACGTCCTATCCCGTAACATTGGCGCTAGTGAAGCCAAAATCTTGCGCTCGCCGCCATCTTTTGTCACTACAAGTTCGTTCGCTGCCTATGCTGTACATGTTAAATTAATGAGCTTTTTTTCTTAATTTCGAATTGTTTCCGTTGTGTTTCGTGATTTCTGAATCACTTCCACCGCCATGGTGAATACTTGCGTCGTGTTTGGATGCAATTTTTCGAATTCGCGACACAAGGGAAAAGAAATTGGAATTTCAATACACCGGTAAGTTACTACCTTTTCTTTACCTAGTTACTGAATTTTACTGACTGTTGACGATTTTTGTTAAGATTGTAATGTTAAGATTGTATGATTAAACAACTAATTAAAACTGAGTAAGAAAAGAATAAGTTTGTGTTGATTAAAGTTCCTGAGGAGTGATTTGTAAACCTAACCTCTAATGCCTTTTTGTTTTGTTCTAATTTTGATTAGTTTTCCGAAGCGAGAAGATTGGAGAAAAGCATGGGTTAATGCCATTAGGAGGGAAAACTGGCAACCAACATCTGCGTCTGGTGTTTGCTCCCAACATTTTGGTAATTGTATGTGTAAAGAATGTAATTTACTTTTGGGTCAGCTGACCTCCATTTCGATCAGGTTTTCATCCAGTTTCCCTTGATCCATGAGCAAATGCTGAGATGGTCCCTTGCCTTGCATCTGGATATTTAAATGAAGCTTTTTATCCTCCTCTTAAATGTCGATACAGAATGGACACTAGTTCTGTTTTTGACTATAAAGGAATAAAACCGATTTAAAACTTTGATATTGTTTTATTTCCCAAAAAAAATATTTCCTGTTCAATATTGGAGTTTTTATTAGCAACTGTACATCGAAAATTTGTGTTCATAGATTTTCTAAAAGTGCATTGACATATAGCAGTATATGTCCATGAGTGATAGTGTAGTGACCCAATATGGCGGGGGGCGCAATCAGTTGGCTTCAAAAAGAATCGTTCATTGCCAGTCTAGTACTATATGTCTATATGTCTCACCCGGTCCATCCCCTCTCGCAGTCCGCGTTATATCCAGCTCTTGATCTTCCCCTGTCGCAGTAAAAATACGGAAGGATGAAAAAGGGACATATCGAGGGAATGCGACAAGTTGATGCACATAAGTATTCGAGAGATCGACGGCAATGCCCTTCCGCACACGTATGGTTTATTTTGATGTCAAAACCAAACTTTTATGTCAACACTTGAACCGGATATGTTTAGTTGAGAGCGAATATTCCCGCAGCCTATGCAGCGACTCTCACCGGGTGATTCTAGGTTTCGAAAGCCGACGGTGGCGGATTTTCGACACTAGCTTAATAACTAGGTCGAAATCAGCCGTTGGAGGATAAATCTAGCGTCCGGTCTGGTCGACAGTTTTACGTGGTTTTTTCTATCAAAATCAGATGAATGCTTGAGTAGTACCCTAACAAACGGGCCACGGACGCCCGCGCAATCATTCCTCTCTCTTTCCTCACACACACACACACACACACTTACATGCACTATACATCACACATGTCGAGAGATCTGTTAGTATCTCACATTTTATCCCAATCCCACATCAGACAATCAATTAATTCGTAAGAGGAAGGAATGGCTTGATGGTTTGGTGATTATTATGATTGTAGATGACACGACATGAATGATGATGGAGGACTGAGTGGTGTATGAAAAGGGAGAATCCCTAAAATCTACAGAAACCCCTCAATTCCAGGTGGATTAGCCGAAGTTTGAGCGTGGCTGCAGCAGTGAAAGGTACGGTCTTACCCCTCCGCCGCGAAGTCTCTACCCGTGCATGAAAGGGCGGAGCATGAGTATCTTTTGACAAATAGCTAAAGCTTATGAATAATTGGACACGCGTAGAATGCGGCTATTGCATTAAGTAGAATTACCTTTGACGTAGGGTTATCCAGATATGTGATCTTGTACTTTAGTGTAAAATGAGTTAAAAATTTTACATTGTCTGAATACAATGATGATGTAATGATTTTT